>APFE031317653.1:2967-17513 GCA_000404065.3 Pinus taeda | reverse complement strand
ATAATTTAGGTTTTGTATTTATACTCTGGTTGGAAGATTCTTCTCTCAAAAATAACTGTCATTCATATTCTATCAAATTTGGTCCTGAGGATGGACCCCCTTTGGGGTTCGAAACGTCGACATAAGAAACATAATACTGTGGAGAATCTGGATAATGCTACTTCAAAAGACTACCACAGAAGCCTAAAGTCTAACATGATTATGCAATGTTTATATGTTTGGTTGAATCATTCGGTGGTGATTGCACGTGGGAGGAATGCACCGACAGATATTTTGGGGTTTGTATTATGTGGCATTCATTTACACTATAATGAACAGGTACTTGCCTCGAATTTTGTATTCCCACTCATTCCTATGCTTGAACCCTTTGTTCGTCGTTCATTTTGGTCATTTGCTGTTGGCTTGTCGAGGGTTTGCTATGCTGTGCTCTACAAGTTTTGGTGGGCAGCTTTGCTGTGAGCCTTGGGCACGCCTCCTGGTGTTTTCTGTAATGACTCTCTGCTGTGAATGTGGTTATTCTTAAACCTTGGTTCATTGGTAGTTGTGGTTTGCCTTGTAGTCGCCTGGGTAAGTAAAACTTCGGTTGTGCTTTGTTTTCCTTCTGTTGTTGGTTCAACAGGTCGTCGTATTTCAAGTTATATGCTGGTATTTTCTCGTTCTGGTTGGCAACTTAGTGTTTTACTTGTATCCAGGCTCAGTTCGATGGCCTTCTTCCATCCTCGGCTTAACACACAGGTAGTCTTCCTTCTCTGTTTCAATTTATGATTCTTTTTCTATAGTTTCTGACTTGGTCCGCTCCTTCGTCTCCACAGTCAGTCAGAACCTTGGGTGGAATGCTAGTCTTCGGTCTCACTGCAAATTCTCTGGTAAGTTGAATGCAATTTTCATTGTTTTTTTCCTTTCCAGCTCTGTACTTTCACTTTTGCTACAAGATATTTTCCTAACACCTGTATGTCATTGTTGTGCAAGTGTTGAGGGTTTGCAGTTGGAGGGTTTGGTGCTGTAGGCCTCGGTCTTGTCTGGTAGGTTCTGCTTCTTCAAATTTCCTTTGTGCTCATTCTAGCTTTTAACTTGTGCCTTCTGGCCGCTTGGGTTGGTCACCAATGTTACTTGTCATTTGGTTCAGACTGTGAGTGATGTTCTGTTATTTTGGAAATCTGGCTTCCACTGTGTCTTGACTGCAATCTTCTGTTTATGGATGCAATTTTCTCTCGAAACCCTCACCTAGGGTTTGTCATTCAAGGGTCTGCATGTCTATAACAGTGTATGAATATGTGGTTGAAACCCTTACCTAGGGTTTTTCGTTCATGGTTTGAGTGTTCATAGCTTTACTTTTTTTTACAGTACTATTATGTAACTGCTATTCACTGGACTTTGCAATTTTGAAAGAAAAATCTTTCAGGATAATATAATAAGAATTTGGTTAATTTACCTGGATGTCATTTTCTTTGGTTTGTTCTGAATTCGTAGCCTGAACCGCTGTTATGATTCTTCAGTTTGCTTGTGATTATATGAACGTGCACGAACACTGTAGATATGCTGGTGATGTTGTATGGCTGTCAATTTAAATGTATGTGGAAGTGCTCATTCAGCATGTGGGTGCTTGGCCTGTACTGAATTCTGGTTGTATCACTCTTGGTCTATTTTCGTTGTTTGCTTCAAACGATTTATAAACCTTCGTATTGTATCTACTCTTCGGTCTCGCTATGAGAACTGGTTCTCTCTCAGGAAAACAAAAAGAATTTATTTCAAGAATCTGTGTAGAGTTAGTTGCATGCTCAGATAGTCATCAATTAGAAAATATAATAAAGTATAGTAGACGTATAGATGGACAAAACTTAATTTCTCTGCTATTGTTATTATTCGAGTGCGAGAGGTACTGAACCCCTACATGATTTGTCCTATTTCATTTATATGTTTCTTGTTCCAGTTAATGAAACTGTACAGTTACTTTTTAGTTACAGTCTTTACAGTTACATGGTTATTAGTCATTAGTTCTATCCTTATGACAAGATTTTCCTCTTAGACACACTTGTCATTTTCTTTTTAAAATAATAGGACAATCATTAATCCATGACTTATTAACAATAGACAAACAAATAACCCTAACTGATCAAACTACCATTGACTAATTAGAAACTAAGATAAAAATAAAAATCCTACCTCCTATCTTGTCAATCAACATAAAGACAAATAAAAAGTAAACTCCCCTCTTTGACCTGGCAGAGACTGACACCTGATCATGGTGCTTGAGCTGGATGCTCTTGCATCAGGCTCCCGGAAAAAAGAAAATCATGACTCTAGTCCATGAGCTCCTCAACTAAAGAACTTGTCTTCTCAATCTTCCTAGCATCAAGCCACGAACTGTCCTTAATAGGATGGTTCTTCCACTTGACCAGGTATTGCAGATACTCCTTTCGCCAAGTTTGTTTGGCCACCTAAGTGTCGAGAATGTGCTTGATCTCGAGAGGCTAACATAAGGCATCTATCTCATCCAAGCTTCTCCTCCATCCTGGGTATTCTGTGTAGGCCGCGTGGTTCCATCTTCTTCCTTTTCTTCTGGGTCAGCCATGTAGGGAAACAGGTCAGCTACATTCAAGATAGGTGAAATGCCTATTCCGGGTGGCAACTGTATCTCATAGGCATTTGCCGAAAATTTCCGAAGGACTTTGCAGGGTCCTATATTTTTGTACTTTAACTTGTTGTATGTACCCCTAGGGAAGCGTTCCTTGCACAAATTCGTGAGAACTTCATCCCCCACGTTAAACTTTACTTCCCTTCTCTTCAAATCTGCTTGCTGTTTATACTTTAGGTTGTTGTCCTGTAATTTGATTTTTACCTGCTCATGCAAATCTCTCATCGCATTAGCAAAATCTTCCTCATTTGCACTTCGCCTTTCTTGCAGTCCAAGATCCCGCAACTCATGCACTCCGCGAGGATGTATGCCGTACAGGATTTGAAATGCACTGAAGCTTGTACTGCGATTAGGTGAGTCGTTATAAGCGAACTTTGCCTGTGCCAACACTCGATCCCACATTCATGAATTCTTTCCAACCACGGCTCGTAGCAGGCTTCCTAGACTCCTGTTTACAACTTCTGTTTGTCCATCGGTTTGCGGATGATAAGCAGAACTGTAACTCAACTGTGTATCCATTTTCTTCCACAGGGTATGCCAAAAGTGTCCTGTAAACTTCACATCCCTATCCGACAAAATAGACTTAGGCAACCCATGTAACCTGACAATCTCTATGAAAAACAAGTGGGCCACGTGAGTGGCATCACTAGTTTTCCTGCAAGGGATGAAATGCACCATTTTCGAGAATCTATCTGCTACTACCATCACCGAGTCGTAACCGCGTTGTGTCTTAGGTAGACCTAAGACAAAGTCCAAGCTGACTGATTCCCACGGTCTGCTTGGAACAGGTAACGGTGTGTACAGTCCCATGTTTTGACTATGACCCTTCGCCAACTGGCACACTTTACATCTGGCCACAAATTGCTGCACGTCCCTTCGCATCTTTGGCCAAAAGTAGAAATGACTGAGTTGCTCGAGTTTCTTGTCCATGTCAAAATGTCTGGCTAGACCTCCACTATGCTTTTCCCTAATAATATTCTCTCTCATCGAGCAGTCAGGTATGCATAGTTGTCCTCCCTTAAACAACAGTTTCTCCTCTAGATTGTAGTCCAACCATGGACATTTATCTCTCACCAAGGGATTCTGACATGCCTCATAGGCCTCCTAAAAGTCTATATCAGTCTATTATAAGTCTTTTAACTGCTCAAAACCCAGCACTTGCACCGTGCTTTCCTGTAGAAGTAGAGCTCTCCCACTTAGTGCATCCGCCACCTTGTTGGCCTGCCCGCTAATATGCTTCAATATGAAGTTGAAACTTTGCAAATACTCCACCCATTTGGCATGTTTGTGGTTCAACTTGTGCTACTACATTACATACTGTAGTGGAGAATAATCTGAAAATAGCACAAATTCGTTTCCCAACAGATAATGCCTCCAATGTTTTAACGCATGTATAACAACATAAAACTCATCATATGATGAATATTTCTATCGATTTTCATTTAGCTTCTCGTTGAAAAACACTACAGGCTTATCCTCCTAGTTGAGTACAGCTCCAATAGATGTACTGCTAGCATCACAGCGAACCTGAAAAAGCTTCTTGAAATCTGGCAATCCCAGGATCGGCCTCTCAGTGATCTTTCTCTTTAATAACTAGAAACTTCTCTCCACTGCATCCGTCCATCAAAAAGGCTAACTAGCCTTTTTAATGGTGTCCAACATAGGTGCACAAGTTTCGCTAAAATTCCTTATGAATTTCCGGTAAAAACTCACTAGTCCATGAAAGCTACGTACCTCGAATAAATTTTTTGGAGACGGCCAATTAACTATCGCTGCAACCTTCTCCGAATCCATCTTCAGTTCACTTTCTGCTATTACAAAGCCCAAATAAGTCAATTCCTTCTGCAGAAAGGTACATTTCTTCAAGTTTAATAGCAGTTTATTCTGCTGTAATTTTTCCAGCACCTTCCATACATGTTGAAGGTGTTCTTCCCTTGTCCTGCTGAAAATTAGTATGTTGTCCAGGTACACTATCACAAATTTCCCGATGTACTCCTTCAACATCTCATTCGTTAACCTCATAAATGTACTGGGTGCATTTCTCAGTCCAAAAGGCATGACCAGCCATTCGTACAGTCCCTCATTCATCTTAAAGGTTGTCTTCCATTTGTCCCCCTCTCGTATCTGAATTTGATGGTACCTGATCTTCAAGTCTATCTTAGAGAAATATGCTACCTCGCTTAAACAATCCATCATGTCATCCACCCGTGGCAATGGGAGTCTATACCGGATGGTGATTTTGTTGATGGCCCTTGAGTCTGTGCACATTCGCCACTCTCCTCCCTTCTTGGGGGCGATAACTGTTGGGACTGCACAAGGGCTCAAACTTTCCCTTATCAATCCCTTGTCTAGCAATTCTTGCACTTGCATCCTAATCTCTTCATTGTCCTTGGGGCTCATTCGGTATGCTGCTTTGTTTGGCAAACTGGCTCCGGGTATGAAGTCAATATGATGACTTATGCTTCTTTTGGGGGGTAATTAGTCTGGCAAGTCATCCACCACTATATCTGTAAATTCCTGCAACATTTGCTGGATTTCTGTAGGTAAATCTGATACCTCTGTATGCAACAACACTGTCCTTGCTTTCTTTACAACTGCATAGCCCATCTCACTGTCCTCAACTTGTTTCAGAAATTTTTTTCCACTAACCAACAATGCTCTTGGTTCACTTGTCCTTGCTGTCCCTTCTTTTTTGATGGGCACAAGCGTACGCTTGATTCCATCCTTGACAAACTTATAACAGTTCGTCAATCCATTGTGTACCACTTTCCTGTCGTACTGCCAAGGTCTGCCTAGTAGTATGTGACTTACATCCATTGGCATGATGTCACAAACGACTTTATCCTTATATCTACCTATCTAAAACTCCACCTCGCACTGCTTATCCACCATCAATTGATGGCCATTTTGTATCCATGAGACTCTGTAAGAGTTGGGATGCTTCAAGCGCTTCAACTCCAACTTTTCTACCATCTCTGTGGACACTAAGTTATCAGTTCTACCGCTATCAATAATTAACTTACAAAACTTACCTCATGACTTACAAACTTTTCTAAACAAAGCCTTTCGTTGTGTCTATTCGGTGACCCCCTTGACTAGTTTTAACAATACCTTGTGTAGCACCAGGGTTTCCCCTGTCTTTGGAGCATTTTCTACTTCTTGGGGAGGTGCCGTTGCTTCTTCTGGTTGTGCAACATATGCACCCCGCTGTCCAGATTGTTCTGCCTCTGGACATTCAAACGATCTATGTCCCCATTTATGACACCTATAACATTGAAAACCAGCCCCTCTTCCTCGGCCATTTCCCCTGCCTCGCTGGGATGACCCACCGCCTCTCGCATTATCACCTCTGTCAACTGACCCATAAGCTCTGGAACTGCTGCCTTCCTCATTATTACTAGCAGTCTGTCCTCTGCCATATGACTGGCCTTTTCCCTAGTCGGCTCCTCATCATCTCCGTGCATTCTGCCTTCTAGTAATTTTATCTTCAGCTTTCATCACACTCTGATACGCTACTTCAGTGTTCTTTGGAGATAAAATACTGATTTCATCTAAAATTTCTAATCTTAACCCATTTACATACCTGGCTATTATTTCTGCGGTATTCTCTGTATATCCGGCTTGTAAGTTCACCCAATAGAACTCCTCTGTGTACTCCCTTACCGTCAATCCTTTTTGTCTCAGATTCTGCACTTGCCTGTGTAGTGCAATCTGATAATCTTTCGGTAGAAATCTGCCTTTCAACTTGGCCACCATCCTTCACTAGGTTTTAATTGGAAACTTGTTCAATATTTTTCTCTTTGTCTGGACACTATCCCACCACAGGGTTGTGTGTCCCTTCAATTTTGTCGCAATGAACCTAACTCTGCAGTCTTCGCTGACTTCCTCACATTTGAAATACTTATCCATATCGCTGATCTAATCTAATAAAACCTTGATAGAAAGGTTGCCGCCATAGTTTGGGAGTTTTGGCTTGGGTTTACTGCTTGCCACTAAAACAAATCTCAAAAATCTCACTTCTGGGGTCTCACCTTCTGGTCCATCTGTTGCTGCTTCAGTTTCCTCTTCGCTGTCATCGCCTAATTCCGGGTCTCTCCTTCCTCTTTCCATGCCTTCAATCAATTTCACCTGTTCTGATACCACTTTAATGGGACCAGCCCAACACTTTACAATCTGTCATAATTTAAATGATTATGCAATGTTTATATGTTTGGTTGAATCATTCGATGGTGATTGCATGTGGGAGGAATGCATTGGTGGATATTTTGGGGTTTGTATTATGTGGCATTCATTTACACTATAATTAATACGTACTTGCCTCAAATTTCGTATTCCCGCTCATTCCTATGCTTGAACCCTTTGTTTGTCGTTCATTTTGGTCATTTTCTGTTGGCTTGTCGAGGGTTTGCTCCACTGTGCTCTGCAAGTTTTGGTGGGCAGATTTGCTGCGAGCCTTAGGCGCGCCTCCTGGGGTTTTCTTAATGAATTTCTGCTGTGAATGTGGTTATTCTTAAACCTTGGTTTGTTGGTAGTTGTGGTTTACCCTGTAGTCGCCTAGGTAAGTAATACTTCGGTTGTGGTTTGTTTCCCTTCTGCTGTTGGTTCAACAAGTCACCATATTTCAATCTATATGCTGGTATTTTCTCATTATGGTTGGCAACTTAGTGTTTTTCTTGTATCCAGGCTCAGTTCGATGGCCTTCTTCCGTACTCGGCTTAATACACAGGTAATTTTCCTTCTTTGTTTCAATTTATGATTCTTTTTCCACAGTTTCTGACCTGGTCCGCTCCTTCGTCTCCACAGTAATTTAGAACCTTGGCTGGAATGCTGGTCTTCGGTCTCACTACAAATTCTCTGGTAAGTTGAATGCAATTTTCATTGTTTCTTTCCTTTCCAGCTCTGTACTTTCACTTCTGCTACAAAATATTTTCCTAACACCTGTATGTCATTGATGTGTAGGTGTTGAGGGTTTGCGGTTGGAGGGTTTGGTGTTGTAGTCCTTGGTCTTGTCTGGTAGGCTCTGCCTCTTCGAATTTCCTTTGTGCTCATTCTAGTTTTTAACTTGTGCCTTCTGGTCACTTGAGTTGGTCACCCATGTTACTTGTTGTTTGGCTCACACTGTGAGTGATGTTCTGTTATTTTGGAAATTTGGCTTCCACTGTGTCTTGACTGAAATCTTCTGTTTATGGATGCATTTTTGTCTCGAAACCCTCACCTAGGGTTTGTCATTCAAGGGGCTACGTGTCTATAGCGGTGTATGAATATGTGGTTGAAACCCTCACCTAGGGTTTGTTGTTCATGGTTTGAGTGTTCACGACTTTACTTTTTTTTACAGTACTGTTATGTAACTTCTATTCACTCGACTTTGCAATTTTGAAAGAAAAATCTTTTAGGAAATTATAATAAGATTTTGGTTAATTTACCTGGATGTCATTTGCTTTGGTTTGTTCTAAATTCGTACCCTAAACTGTTGTTATGATTCTTTAGTTTGCTTGTGATTATATATGAACGTGCACAAAAATGCTTTAGATACACTGGTGATGTTGTATGGCTGTCAATTTAAATGTGTGTGGAAGTGTTCGTCCAGCCTGTGGGTGATTGGCCCATACTGAATTCTGGTTGTATCACTCTTGGTCTACTTTCGTTGTTTGCTTCAAACGATTTATAAACCCTCGTATTGTATCTACTCTTCAGTCTCACTATGAGAACTAGTTCTCTCTCAGGAAAACAAAAAGAATTTATTTCAAGAATCTGTGTAGAGTTAGTTGCATAATCAGATAGTCATCAATTAGAAAATATAATAAAGTACAATAGACATACAGATGGACAAAACTTAATTTCTCTACTATTGTTATTATTCGAGTGCGAGAGGTACTGAACCTCTACATGATTTGTCCTGTTGCATTTATTGTTTCTTGTTCCAGTTAATGAAACTATACAGTTGCTTTTCTGTTACAGTGTTGACAGTTACATGGTTATTAGTCATTCGTTCTATCCTTATGACAAGATTTTCCTTTTAGACACATTTGTCTTTTTCTTTTTAAAATAATAGGACAATCATTAATCCATGACTTATTAACAACAGACAAACAAATAACCCTAACTGATCAAACTACCCTTGAGTAATTAGAAACTAAGATAAAAATAAAAATCCTACCTCCTATCCTATCAATCAACATAAAGAAAAATAAAAAGTAAACTCAACTCTTTGACCTGGCAGAGACCGACACCCGGTCATGGTGCTTGAGTTGGATGCTCCTGCATCATTATCACATTGCGATAATTCTTATCACATTGCAACATTGGATAAATTTCCATAATATTATAAACCATAATATTAAACCCCAATTTCATAAGGCTGAAATACGATGTTGAATAAGTTTCAATTCAATGTAACATTGCAACAATGATTGTCAGATTGATTATCACATTAAGGCATTGTTTGTGACAATGCAACGTCAAATAAATTTGTGTACCATTCCATCGTCGCAATAATAAACCCTAATATTAAACCAAATATTATAAACCCTAACAATAATATTATAAACCATAATATTAATATTATAAACCCTAAAATTAAAATTATAAACGCTAGGATTAATATTAAACCCTAAGATTAATATTGTAAATCCTAGGATTAATATCAAACCCCAAGATTATAAACCCTACGATTAATATTATAAGCTCAAAGATTAATATATTAATATTATAAATCTCTAACAATATAAAACCCAATATCATAAACATTAAGATTAATATAATAAGATTCTAAACCCTAATATTAATATATCAAACCCTAAGTTTAATATATTAAATACTAATATGAATAAACCCTAAGATTGATATTAAACCCTAGAGATTATAAACACTAATATAGTATTAAACCATATGAATATTATTATAAATCCTAGGGTTAATATTATAAACTATAAGATTAATATTATAAATCATAGGATTAATATTAAAGTGTATGATAAATATGATAAACCCTAATATTATATACCCTAAGATTATAAGCCTTAATATTAATATTATAAACCTTAATATTATTATTGTAAACCCTAAAATTAATATCACAAACTCTAGCATTAATATTGTAAACCCTAAGAATATTATTATAAACACTACCATTAATATTACAAATCCTAAAGCTAATATTATAAACCCTAAGATTACTATTAAACCCTAGGGATTATGTTGATTTTTTTTTTTTTAAACAAAGAAAACCAAGTAACGCTACTATTCTAAAATTAATATAAACATTAATAATAATACTAATATAATCAACACTATATTTACAAAACTAATTTATAAAATTTAATATTGATTTTAATACTTTTATCATGTTTAAATTATATAAGAATTTATTTAATCAATTTTCTTAATTCCTTTTTATGTTAGGATTTTCAGACACATAGGAAATAGTTAAGCATAACTTTGTCTAGTGTATAGTTAGGTAAAGTGTGTTTCTTTAGTGTGTACTTTTTGTAACTTACAATCTCATGGTCACGATATATTCTAGACATGAAGTGATTCGATGATTCATTCTCTCCTTGATATTACTGACACTTGATCCATGGATTAACACCTAACTGGTCCATGATCTCTATTTAAAGAGCATGGGGGGTCATTTGTAAGGTGACCATTCATGAGAGAAGCTTATGTAATTTTTCTTTTTTTTTACATTATTAAATTGCCTGAAGTGGTCGTGTTGGCTCAGGCCATGGATTGTTTCCCTCTTTAAGGGTTTTAACCACGTCAAGAATATTGGTGTATTGATTTGTGATCTGTTTGTGAGTGGTGTCCTTTGGTGTTCTATTTGATGAACTTACCCTGTAAATCCCTAACTTTTATGTGTATTATGTAACCTTCAATTCCTTTCGATGAAATTTGAGGAAAAATAAATCCATAGGAACTAATTAATCCATATTTCATGAAAACTATCAAACTACACTACAAGGAAAAGACCTTCTAGCAGAGGTTTTTAGTATTATAAAATTGACAAAAATTGTCAAAAAAACATTTGTTTGTGGGAATGAATGTTTTAGAAGAGATTATAAAGAAACTTCATCACAACTAAAAAAAATTGGGTAGCGAGAGGTTTTAGTGGATGTTTTTTGTGTTTTTGTTTTTTTTTTCTTTTGTTTTTCAGTGTGCTTTATAGAATAAGCAACCCTAATGTGCTACTTATAGAAACATATCGAGTTTCATTCATCAATAAAAGCATTGAGGCGTTTAATTGAAAGAGCATCGGAACCTGAAATGTATACGACCCCAATGCTTACAACAAAAAAATCCTTGATGTGTTCAACTCAAAGAGTGTTAGACCTTGAAATGTATACCACATCTATGCTTATATAAAAAATCCTCGGTCATTCTTTGATGAAGGAATGACTCCGAGGCATGCAAAAAGTAATTGCAGTTTTGATGCTTTCTCTTAAACATGCAACATTGGCCTGTATTGTTTACATAAATACACTGGTGCATTTTTTATATAGAGGGTATGGTGTTGTTAATTTTAATAATGCACCTGTAATGGAAATAAATTTTGTAGAATTGGGGGTTGTTAGTTCTATGAAAGCATTGGTGCGTTAAGAGTTATAATGCATGAGAGCATTAATTAAAAATAATATTAGTGCGTAAAGACCTGAAAGCCCCAGCGTTGGCGTTTTCTGAAAATGCACCGATTATGCGAAAAGATGATGTCACTGTGCTTTTATTTAAAGTAAAGCACTAATGCATTGTTATGTTATGGATGCACCTATGTTTTTGTATAAGATTCTCTTTTTTGGAGACATCGACCTGTGATAGTGCAATAATTGTAATTTTAAAAATCCATTATTCATTGAGAAATTGACATTTATCTTATAACAATATTCATATAAATTAATGTTTTATTAGTGCATTTGTATATGATGTTTGAATTAACTTGTTATATTATTAGATTTCACATCTCTTCATTATAATATTTAATCAGTGATGTAACATTTCACAATGACATTGGATAACACAATATAATAAATCAAAATGTATTTTATTGTATATCAATAAGAGGCTCTTTGTCATACAAAATGGGACTTTTATTGGTAACCCCTTGTCTTTCAATTGGGACACTATGTCCATGATTACATTAACAAAATGTCTATTTTTTCACAAACATTATTTCAAAAAATAAAACAGGTTGCATTGATATCCAAATAGATCATCATTCTTCGTTGGAACTGTTGTTAGTGCTTGAGCTACTTCCATGACTTGGGTTATTTGGAGGAATGTTTTGTTGATTTCATAGATTGCTTTCATCTTCTTGATATTGTTTTGTCTGCAAACATAAAAGTAAAGTGTAATGAGTGTATCTCCATTGGTGAAAATAATGAAAGTTGAAATCGATAGTATACATCAATGTAAATAGAAACACAATGTACCATAGCAAAAAATGACTCGTGAATTATACACATTCTTTCAAAACCAAATCTCATGCTTTCTTTCAACAACTCTTCTGTTGGTGTAGTTCCATACTTTGTTTCCTACAACTTTTATACCCCATAATGAATCATATATTTAATATAAAGTATTTTTTTGTTCTATTAATTATAAACTCAAAGAAGTAAAACAACATAGCTACTTACAAATTTTACAATTAATTTTTGATATGCCAACATATACTCATAACCGTTCTTCAACCCTATGTCAATCAATTCTTCTGATGAGTCTTCTTTGTATGTTAGCACTTATTTGAAGACATTCAAATATGGTTGTTGTAAAACAACTTAAAGTATACAAAAATGAAACCTTGAGTTGTTATAAGTAAATATTAACAATTACTCACAAACTTTGAAATAAACCCTTTTCTTCCTTGTCATCCTGTTTTATGTGTTGAATGAGTTCCATCTTGTTTTCTTCTCTGCAAGAAAATACTTGAAAATTAATATTTAATTCTAAATTATTTTTTTATATGTACAAATTGAATCGTGATTACATACATTTGAAGCACATTGTTGTTGAGATGGCTCCTCCTATTATCCAATTATGTCCATTTCTTTAACCATATCCTTATACATTTTTTTGGACATTCTTGCTGGCATGTTTTGTATATCAACGTGTTGATCATTTGGGATTTTCATAATCTTCTGAAAAAAGTAGTAAACCATTTTTATAATGATATATGGAAACTAAATAAAACAAAATCAATATTAATAAATTAATGGTTTTTAGTAATATATCCATTCAATTCTAGAGAATCATTTTATACAATTAGGAATATTATCTTTGCAATGCTTTTTTTTTTGTAGTATGTTTTTTCTATTGCAAGTTTGACATGTCTCATTGACCATTGCTATGTAAACACTTCCTGTAGTTCATATATAATTTTTTTCTTAGAATAATTGCATTGATTTTTTAATTGTAAGTAGAAGGTACAAATATATGTTCATTCCACTAGATCCCTCATAGTTTTGTAAAAAAATTCTCACCTTTCATTAATATCTAGAACAACTCCACATGAGCTAAGGACCAATTCATCATCATTTACATGTTCCATAATTTTTCTTTTCTTAGAACGACACTGATCTTTTACTTCATTTTTTCTCCCTGTAGAAATGAAATATATATGAATTAATAGATTATTTGAAACATGTTACTTAATATTATTTAGTATATTATTAATGAAAAAAAGAAACTCATATTGAATAGTATTTTTTCATTCACCTGATTCATCATTCTGCAATTTTTCTATTAGGATTTTATACTTTTTACACTTAGATTAGAAATAATCTTATTGAACTTATTCATTTTGTAGCTCACATATTTGTTAAACTTACATATAGATAAAACATATTAATTTCGTAAAGAATTTACAAAGAACTTTCATTCTCTAATTTTTTTGATGTGTTGTCATTGCGTCGATCAATATTTTTGTTACTTGACACATTCTAAGACATTTTGTGTCAATATACAACTTGTACCATTCAATACAAAAGCCATTAGATATATTTTACAAGTAAATCAAATAATTTTCAGCCAAAAAAAGCTCTTGTAACTTGTGCATTTATTTGAATAAATACACCAGTGTGTTTATAATATTAAACACACCAGGGTTTCAATTGTTTAGCACCATCATGGAAAATTATTTTTTTAAAACAATTTTAAATTAGGATGGTGTGATTTGTAAGGATAAATGCACCACATTGACTTAAAGGTGCTATTAGGAACAAGTGCGTATGTGCATTATATTACATCGGGAGAAACGATGAACATATTAGATAGAATCAAAAGCGTTTTAATATACTGGTGCATTGAAGTACTCAGGTGGCCCTGATGTGTTATGCTACATAGGGGACACCACGAAACATATAGTTGTTTCTTAAATATCGGAGAGGGTTGATAGTGAGATTTGTAAGGTTCAACGCACCACAATGATTTAACGATAATATTAGGAATAAGCATGTTTTTGTGTTAAATTACACCAGGAGAAACGATGAATAGGCTAGACGAAATCGAAAGTGTTATAATTTACCGATGCATTATATTACTTGTAGGTTTTAACCTTGTAAAAAAATTACCTGCATACAAATTCTAAAACATAGAAAATAAACAATGCGAGAGCATAACACATAAAACACATATACACAGAGATTTTCCCCTGGATCCCAAAACCGGGACTGCCAGTTTGATTTTTCATTACATTCCTTTCAATGTTATCATACATATTTATACATGCCAAAGTATCCAATACCATGGACCGAAAAACCATTGTGTCTAATACCATGAACCGAAAACCATCGCGTCCAAAAACATGTGTGAAAATCATGCACAAAACCATAGGTGGGTCCACCCATCCTAACATAGGGTCCAAGACCAAAATTTTCCAAGGCGCTACCCTGGACCCCATAAAGTGGGGTTATGAGTATGCTTC
>APFE031317640.1:346753-362023 GCA_000404065.3 Pinus taeda | reverse complement strand
GTACCCAGAGATAAACATGTTTTTAAGTGACTTTCTCTCTCTTTGAGGTTTTGACATGAAGAGCAGAGGTATGGGGCTTGACAAAGAGGACAATGTGGCTATTGATGAGGCCACATACTGCAAATAGTCAGGGTGACAAAATTCAGTGTAACAGTTAGGTTCGACCTCTTTCCTCCTACGTTGTGGTGGCCCCTGTTTCTGCTATTTTTCGGTGGCTGTGGTCTCCTCTGCGGCGACCTTCACTACCTCGCGAGAAGCCCTTACCTCCTCGACGAGCTACTAGTTCCACTTCTATTGTGCCAATAGCTTGGCGGCATCCTTTTGTCTTTGTATCGCTGCCTCATCACGCATTGCCAGATCCAGGCCATGCCATTCAGGTGGCCATGAGTCGAACACCGTGAACACTGCGTCATTGATTGCGATGAACTATAGTTTGGTCTAGTTCTGCTCTGGGTCCTTTTGCACCTTGATATACACATTGTGCATATCCGCCTTAAAGTTTGTAAAGCTCTGCAGACTGTCATATACTGTGGGGGATAGGCATGGATGTTTGTGGATCCACATATGTACACTCACCTCCATGAGTATCTAGAAGATCTTGATCTTGCGGATGTGCATGGCATGCCTTGTTGCCTAGAGCGATGTGTATTTTGCTTCCTCTGGCAAGTCCTGGTCCAGGGGAGGAAACTCAATGTCCTTTGTCAATTCCCTTGCAACTAACGAGATGGATAAGAGCAACCATGTGTAGTGGAAGGTCTTACCCCCGCTCTTGAGCCTCCTTGCAGTTCGTTAGGAACTCCTCGCAGAGGAACTGTGCCCAGTTGAATTGTACCCCCTCGGCGCATTGCTCAGCCAGTGAAATGTCCATTGCTAGTACCTCATTGCCGCGAAATTTTACATCACTTTTCCTACTAGCAGCTGAGTGGCTACATGCACTCCTTTTTCTTGAATGTTAGTAATCACATAGCCCCTTTACTTCTTCTCTAACTTGTATTTCTTCTTCATGGCTTTTGCGAGCGCCAAGTCTCCGCTTTGGCTAGCTATTTCTACGAGGTCCCTTCCCATACAGGGAAGGTTTGAAATCCTACGAATCAGCTTCGTCGTAATAGGAATTGGCTCCTCCATCCACAAGTTCCCCTCATGCACTTGGAAAAGCAATTACCTAATGAAGAATTTTGTGATTGGTGTCTGGTGAAAGTGTAGAATCCATAGTAGGTGGAGTAGCCTGATGGCTAGTCTCCAGATGTGGGAATTTTTTATTATCTGCGAGGTCCCAATCTTCAAATTTCATCATGGGTATGCAGCCCAAGGCTAAACTCTCAAGTAGAATTCCATGTGGGAGGAGTGGGGTTTCGAGTGCATTCCTAATGGTGTCCACGTCCTTGGGTACTTTTGCCTTCCCATTCTGTGGGGCCACAACTTTTGGGCAGTTTTTCTACAGCGCACACTAGTTGAATGTCTTCCGCCACTTCTTTATCTGGTTCAATCTCTTCTACAAAGGCCTGAAGATCCTCCTCCTCATTGTCTGTCTCAATATCAACCGTCTTTCCCTTATCTTCCATAGGCAATTTACTGAACCACGAATTTTGTGGAGACATACGGACTGGTCCTACTACATGTGGATCCTTTTTGGACCTCAGTGTCTGGGGTGATTTAGGTATTTCCGGTGCATCCCCTACTGGTGGCGTAGAGCTTTGCACTGCTCCCTTGGTTGTTGACATCATTTTGATCAGGGAATCTTGTGTCTCCTTCAGCAATGTTTCAAACCACGGACTTGCTCTCACAACCTCTAAATTCGTCAGGTTCATACTCGCTTGATAACGCAACAATTGAATTCTCAAAATGCCAAGAGTTATTCAGCGGAGACCCACCTGTGATTTATATGCCCTTTTGAATTCAAATTCGACCGTTCCCCCCATGTTCAACTCATTAATGCTATAATGGCGACAGATAGTCCCAAATCTAGTTCTAACTTTGTGTCTTAATTGCCCACCGTTTGCTCCTTGTTTCCTTAAATTAGAAATCTTGTCATGAACAGTGACACCAACAGTCACTTTCCAGCCTATCCACGCGGCAATGCAGTCCCTTATATGCGAACATTACCCATGTGTCATACTCACTCTATGTGTAGCTTCCGTGTCGTGCAACTCCCATACAGACTCTTTTATAGTCCCGTGCTCTCTTTCAACTACTTGGAGCGCTGAAACTGTGCTTCCTATTCATAGTCAGGTGGTCACACTATTGGTGCAAGGCTTCAAGTCACCTTCCAACCTGGTCTGCGGGCCTTCCTTAGTTACCGTCGCGTCAATTAGTGCCTCGCATTCTTCCTTATGCGGTGCGCTTCCCTGGTTACTTTTTCTGATAAGGTGTGGTCGTAGCCATGGTAGTATAGCCAGAAATTGTCGGCCACAATCATCTAGTGCGGTGGTAGGGCTGCCCATAGGTTGCCCTATCCTTCTGTCGACATGTAATGCTTGCACGATTTTGGTTTCTAGTTTTCTAAAATCTGCATCCATTAATATGCTTTTCTGCTTCAGTAGTACCCAATCTTATTCAAGTTTTCGAAGCTTAAATTCCCCTCACCGGATGGCTTCTTGAATCTGCATATGTTCGTCCTCGCATGGTTTCATAATCTCTTCGCTCTAGTCCTCGCATGCTATCCCAATTATCGGGGTTATTGTGTGAGGATTCTTTCCCAAAGCTATGGCCTCGACTTTTCTCGTCATCTTTGGAATCATTCCCACGCTCAGGTTCTTGTGCATGGCCCTATAGGCCCATCAGACCTATTGGAGAGGTAAATCCCCTCTACAGATAGAGGCGATCCCTACTAGCCCAGAACGGGTCTAGCAACAATCAAACAATGGTATCACGCAAGTTCCTAATTGCAAATAAAAGGTAGGTGATGAAGACCTACTTGGATTCCAACGCTTTTGTTCGTAGAAGAGACGTCGCCCACGCTCCTTTGCTTTGGTCGGTCACAATCCTCCACTATCCTCGTGAATGGACACCTGCACACAAAGGGAACAACACAAACACAAGCGTGAAATCTAATAAATGCAATTATACATCAGTCAGGAAGGACATAATTCAACATTAATCATCACAACAATGAGAATGGAACCATAATGATAGTCATCTATTATTAATAATCAAGAAAGTAGAATACAACCAACGTCCTGACGTCAAGTCCTCCTTTGGCTGGGTGCTCAGCTACACAAATCTTGCAAAGCTTGAAGGGATGAGGGATAAGCCTCTCTCTCTTTGGTGACAAGATCTCCTTGCTTAGGTTAAGCCTTATGGACTCAAGAAGGCTCTTGCAACTCTAAACTCTTGATATCTTCCTTTCAGCACAAGTATAATTACCACTACCACTACCACTAGCTTGCTCAAGGCATGGAGACAAGCTTTTATAGATGAAAAGGAAGGGATAAGATCAATCACAACAATAATAGATTTGGCTTCATCACTTGGAAACTTCCATGGAAGGGTGGCAAACTACTTCCCATTCAAGGAGATTCGAAGCCAAACCATCCTCTCTTAACATAGATTCAGTTGGTGAATAAGTTGGAGAAAAAGTTCGGAGGTTGATTGGTTAAAAACTTTGACCAAATAGGTTGGCGCGATTGCGACTCTGGGATAGAGTGCTAATAGCGCACCCCTTTTATAGGATTTTCCCCATTGGCACGGGAAGAACACAGTGGCCCAACGCTAATGTAAAAAGGGCCATTTTTAAGGGCAAGCTGTAGGAGATGTCTTCAAGGCTTGTGAAGCTCATGTTCAGAGGGGAATGATGCAAGTGGTTTCAAGTCTTGTCACTTCTCACAAGTCCTGGAATGAGTCCTCCAAGGTGCAGGAGAGGGGTAACAGGGACGGTGACAAACGATGACAAATTACTGTGTAAGAGATGCCCCCTAAAGCATGAGGCCCGAGAGAGAGAGGGGTGAAATGCTTTACAAGAACACGTGTGACTGAAAACACGGCCGCCAGAGAAGTTGCGAAAAGAAGTACAACTGATATCTCAAGTACATGATATATGTGGTATGGGCACAGCCATCCGTAACAGAGTATATATAAAAACTGGATCCTAGGCATGGACGCAGCCATCCGATGAGGATCAATGAATGGACTCAGGTATGGTCGCAGCCATCCAATGAATGAGTCATGTAGTGATTACAATAATCCAGAAAATGCAATCCGGATCTCAATATGCACAATCCGGGGTCTTGCGCTCCAACTTGACCCAAACATAGTACAAGTTCAAGCATGTGAATACAGGAGTTGAAGTCAAACATGCGTGAACATCCTCTGATTACCAGTCAATGATGAAAACTGTTAACAGACGTGAGAGGTACCACCAATAATGACGATGGTCCTCAAGGTACTATAGGTACAATCCACGGCGTGCAAATCAATGAGCCCGTGTCGAGCACCCGTAGAATCATCCGATCGGAGGCAAATGATGAAAACCTCGCGTCGAACAGGAAGAACCTGCCATTGAGGCATGCAGGCTCCAAGGTACTTGAAGGGAGTCTCTAGGTCATCTTCCTGGATAATGAGCTGAAGTCGACAGGAAGTGATCTTGATCAAAGGTGGGCCATAATGTTTCCCACATCATCGACATGAGACAGAGAGGGACAACATTTTTCGTGTGAGATATCGGAGGGAGGTTGAGTATTCTGCAGAGGTCAACTTCTCTTGAACATATCGGCAGCACAACAGCGGATTTGGCAGTATTTGATGTCAAATGATCAGGGGTCATCATGACAAGGCGATGAGCAGATGAGTGGTCAAATAGGATAACCCAAACCCATGGAGGCAAGTGTGAAACGACATGATATGTCCCCACCTAGACACGAATGTAGATAAGTGCCATGTTCAAGAGCGACATACTGCCAACAAAGATGATTACGGTTACTTTATTCCCCCACGATTTCTGGCGAGTACCTCGGTTATTTTTGGATGGCAAGCTTGACAGGGATAGCATATGCTTGAGAGGTGAAACCCGATGTCATTAAAGTTTTAACGAGTCTGACAAAGGAAAAACTAGGCGTCTTTTCATGTTTAGAGAGTTTGAAAAGACAACAAAAAGAAAACTCCAGGGGTGTCCTTTTTCGTAAAGTTGTGTCTCTCGAGCCCGAAAAGGTATAAAACTATGCTCGAAAGAACTGCCTGGCCATTATGACCGAGGAGTACTTTTCATGAGTAGTGACACCGAACCGAAAAAGTAAAAAAGTGATTGATATCATGTCGTTTTGTTACCATTAATGACCCTGAAACGACAAAGGCCCGACGATCTTTTCATTTTTTATACGGCCGGAAAAGAGTTTAAAGACGACCACCTCTTTTTACTTTTAACGAGTCAAGAGGAACAACTCGGTAATCTTTTCATGTTTAGTGAGTAAGAAAAGAGCTGAAAGATGACTCCATAGTGACTTTTTCATGTATTTACCGAGTCCAAAAAAGTATAAAATACTACTCGTTTCACCATCAAAGCTGCGTAAAATACCTGTCGCTGCACAAGAAGCAAGCGTAAAATCCATTTTCGACCAAAAATATATTAAAATATTCAAAAATAACCTTTTTAAACCCAAAAATAAGTAAAAAAGTCTATAAATATGGTGAAAATGTAAAAAATAGAATTACTTTTACTTTTTACTTATTGAAGAGTGGGAGTGGTCTGTTTGGGGAGCAAACTTCAGGCGGTGATTACAGCCAATCCATGCAACCATTCGCGATTTCGCCGGCTCCAGGTAAGAGGCGCTTCCCTTAGCTCCATTTCCATACCTTTTTCATGCATTTTATCCTTGATTGAGCCTCTGCAAGGAGGAATTCAAAATTTAGGGCTTCGCCCCATTAGCGCGGGTATCCGGCACGGACCTGTGCTAATGGGGTAATTTACCCAAAGGGTTTTCGCTATTAGCACGTCTGTTTTAAAAATAGTCGCGCTAACTATGCAACCCAAATTTTTACATAGAATTTCGATTGTATTTTGAATTTCTTCCGGTTTATAAATTTACCAAGGTTTTAATAACAGTTTATTTGTCCTTGTGGGTGCAAGAAACAAGCAAAAATGGTGGTGGAATGGAAGGAACGAGAACATGATGCCGTGGACGCCTTGGCCATTGAGGATGTGGAGTGCATGAATGCTTTGAGGAACTGTGGCCTCAAAAAGTTCTTCCTCACATCATATATGCGATCTCAACCTGAATTGTTACAGTTCATAATTGATGCTTGGGATGTGGATGACCAAGTATTTCGTCTACGGGGCCAGACCTTAGAGCTGGAGGTATCTGATGTATATTTCATCACTGGGCTGTCACGGAGAGGGGAAATTCCCATTTTGACTAAAAGTAGACCTTCCGGAGAGAAGGTAGGCGAAGTAAAGGCCCGAGTGTGTCTAGAGGCACAATTTGGGAGAAACAGCGCCAAGGTGGCTATCAATACCATCCAGGACTTGACTCTCAAGGCGATATTATTCACCATCACGCATGCAGCTGGGGTACAAGCACCACATGAGGCAAGCAAGAACCATTTGATACTCGTGATAGAATGCCTTAGCCCCACCATCTTTGATTGGGCTACAACTGTGACTACCAACATCAAAAGGTAGCTCACAAATTGTAAGCATGCAGGAGTGAAACAGTTCGCGTATGGCTCGATTGTGGTGTCATTCTTCTTGGAACGATTACCGCTTTTCCAGATCCAGGGAGCTGTAGTGGCTGATCCATTGCCACGAGAGCCTAGGATGGCTCGCTGGGTAGCATTGATGCCCAAAGGAGGAGGGGGCATGGAGATGTCATGGCGGCCCGAATTCTTCATATGGCTTCGCCGTCAGTTGATCGTGGTAGAGGATTGGCCATACGCGGGGACCAATTTCATGGGGGACCTAGACCTTCCACTACCAGAGGGAGAGGAATGGGAGGAGGAGTTAGGTATGAACTCCTTGTTTTTGATTTTTTATGTATTTTCATTTTTTTTTCTTTTTAATATATGCCTGTTCTAATGACGATTGTATGTATATGCAGATGTTGGCCCAGAGTGACCAGCCAGCCTGTCTCCTATAGCGCGGAGGGGCCAACCCGTAGCTGACCCTCAGGCAGGGAGTACCGTGGGGTAAGAGCTGATACAAAATCTCGAGGGACTCACCCAAGGGATTCCAGGTTACGCTAGATTGGCGGATGTGCCTTTTGCATATCAGAGGCACACAGTGGGGGTGCCGACTCGCGTTCATCGCCTGTTGAGACGATTGGTGCGTGTGGTGACGTGCTATCATGAGCATCACTGCGATTAGAATCCTAGGCTTTATTTTTTGCATATTTTTTGAGAGACATGTGTCTCAGATGTACGAAGAACACAGACTCTATCTAGACATGTACACTTATTTTTTGAGCGCCTTAGTGCGCCACACGATATATATGTATATACATGTTGTTATGGTTTATTGTATTTTATGCTTCTTGTATTATGTTGATTCACATATTATGCAAATGTCTGTCCAATACATAGTTAGCTAATGCATCAGTTACTGTATTAAGTCGTCTTGGAATATGTTGATAAGTAATGAAATCAAAATCCCTTTCTAACAACTTAACACGTAAATAAAACCTTAAAATGCGATGATCTCTAATGGAATAACGTCCGTTGAGCTGGTGGACTACAAGTTGAGAATCCAAGTTTACAACCAATGTGTGAATGCCGAGGTTAATTGCCTCAGCTAATAATTCAATCACAGCACTATATTCAGCAACATTGTTCATCGTACAACCCAGACACACTCCTTGAATATCTACTAACTCACCATGAGGATCGTAGATCACCCATGCCGCAGATGACAAGTTGCGAGTACTGCTGGAAGCACCATTAGTGAAACCAACGTAAGGTGGTCCAGACATCTATTCAAGAAGCAAAAGACACAATAAGCGGTAATTGTGCCGATATACCTACAAAAACTAAACAAACACGCACACACAACACACTGCTGAAAGCATACGTATGTACAAAAAGAGAGAGTGTTTGGACTCATGCGTAATATTTCTTGAGATAAAGCCCATTTTGAGGCCTGTCCAGGGGATTACCTTCATAATCTATAAGCTCATAGGCACCTTTTTGTAAAACTCTTTCACAATATAGGGCCCATGCCACATTGCTCGAGTTTTCCTGCTCCCAGCGTATCGTTAGCTTGATCATAGAGCACTACTAGATCTCCCTCGATGAAAGAGAAGGGGTTAATAGTGTTATCGAAGTGAGTTTTCACTCGCTTCTTCTGAGCTTCAATAGCTAGGGAGGCTAGACGACGAGTCTCATCCAGCCGTTCTAAGTAAAGAAGTCGCTCTTCTACAGGGGTAGTATCAGGGAGTAACTCGACGGCTAACTTCAGTGAAGGAATCTCACACTCAATGGGAAGGGTCGCCTCCAGTCCGTAAACTAACTGAAAAGGAGTGAAACCGGTGGCGTCCTTCACAGAGGTACGGTAGGCCCACAAGGCGGAGAACAACATCAGGTGCCAATTGGACTTATTCATGCCAACAGTTCTTTAAACCATCGTGACCAAAACCTTGTTCACGACTTCCACTTGAATGTTTGCCTGAGGATAGTACGAGGACGAACTATCATGCCTAAGGCCTAGCTGGGTTGTTAACTCGGTCATCATATGATTACAAAAATGTTTTCTGTGATCAATAACGATGGCTTGTGGTACTTCAAACCGTGAAATAGCATGATTAAACAAGAACTGTGTCGCGGTGTGACCGTCTTCTGACAATGTAGGCATCGCCTCAGCCCACTTCATAAAATAATCTACAGCAAAGATGATGTATCCATGCCTCCCGAACGAGTGAGGGTTACAGGTCACATAATCGATGCCCCATTTGGCAAAGGGGCCGACGGTTACAACGGGGTGCAGCGGAGCAGGGGGTGCACGCATCTTCCGTTGGTAAATCTGGCACTCATGACAGGAACGGACCACAAGAATGCAATCCTTGAAAATGGAGGGCCAGAAATAGCCAGCACGGAGGATTTTCTGTGCAGTGGCATATCCAGACATGTGACCACCACAAGCACCAGAGTGGCAGTCATTCAGAACTCTCTCGGATTCTTCGAAGGTCAAGCCTCGGCAAAGAACAGAATCAACACCGAGACGGTACAGGGTGTCCCCAACGATGCGATATGGTTGGGCTTGATGTCGAATCCGTCGACGAGCATCCTTAGAGGTCTCGGGATGGAAAGAAGACGTCTGCAAGTAGACAATAATGTCCCCGTACCAAGGATTGAGGGTGTTGATAAGGAAGAGAGTTTCGTCTGGAATAGAATCCTCTATCTGAGAGGAGGCAGTAGCGGATGGCAAAGAACACAATAGCTCGGCAAAGGCAAGTGATTTCTTAGACTTCGCAATAGTAAATTCCAAGTCAAACTCTTGGAGGACGACTATCCACTTTGAGTATTTACCCCCCAGCAATTGTCGTGACAGAATATAAGTCATGGGGTTGCGATCGGAGATCACCGTCATAGTACGCAACAAGATATAGTGATGGAATCGTTGAAAAACGCAAAAAGTAGCGAGGGCCAACTTCTCGACATAAGCATATCGAGTTTCCGTATCTAACAAGTTGCGACTAAGGTAGTAAATAACATGTTCGATGCCATCGTCGTCATCTTGTACCAGAACCATACCGATGGTGGTGTCAGCAGTGGCCAGGTATAACGTATAATCACGATGATAATTTGGGGGCCGCAACAAAGGGGCGAAAACTAGAAGAGTTTTGAGACGTGCAAAAGACTCTTCAGCTATGGCATTCCATCGAAATGGGGTGTCATGCTTAAGTAACTGTGTGAAACCTTTTGCCTCTTCGGCATAGTTTGGGATAAATCGTCGTAAGAAATTAACTTTACCCTGTAGACTCTGTAGTTGCCACGAAGAAGCAAGGGGAGGAAGATTCAAAATGGCCTCGACTTTAAGAGGATCCAAACAGATGCCCTCTCGGGAGACGATGAACCAGAGAAGTCGGCCAGATTCGACACAGAAGACACATTTATGCAGGTTCAGTCGGATATTGTAGTGTCGACAGCGAAGAAAAATCTCGCGAAGATGTGACGGGTGGTTCGAGCACTTAGCTGAATGAGCAGGAAGGTCATCCAGATAAGGCTGTACGATGTGCCGAATATCGTGAAAGGCGTAAGACATCGCACGTTGGAAGGTGGCGCCGGCATTCTTAAGACCGAAGGGGAGCTTTTTGTAAGTGAAAGTACCCCACGGATAGATAAAGGCCATCTTGTGTTGATCAGCAGGGGCGATATTAATCTGGTTGTCGCTAGAAAATCTGTCCATAAAAGAATATATTTCACTGCCCGCACACTCATCAATGAGTTGGCCAATGAAAGGTGTGGGGTAGTTATCTTTTAGGCAGGATCGATTAATGTTGCGATAGTCGACACAGACGCGAATAGTACCCTGCTTTTTATCCACCGGGACAATGTTCGAGACCCAATCTGTGAGTGGGATATGATAAATAAAACCATCTTTAAGAAGTTTTTCAACTTCCGCTTTGATAGCTGCAACCTTATGGGGGTGCACAGGACGCAAACGCTGACGAACAGGTTTGGCACCGGGATATGTAGGTATCTCGTGCACTACAATGGACGGATCGATGCCGGGCATCTCTTCGTAGGACCACGCAAAAACGTCACAAAATTCGCGAAAAAGTGCTATATATATTTGAATCTCCTCAGGAGTGCAAGTGACTCCTATGTAGATGTTCTCCACAATCCCTGGTTTGACAGAGATGTCGATGGGTTGGGTCTGCGTAATGTTCCCCAAATTCCCTTCAGACGATGTTTGATAGATCTGGATGGGCGTCTGAAGAGGCTGTGAAGGGAGACATGGAGAAAACTGCTCGAGACAAGCCAACGTTTCCCGGAGGGTAGGGAGAAACGAGGAACGGTGGTGAAGATGGGACCATGGAGGTTCCTCGAGAGACATGGTCTCTATAATGGCTTCGTTGGAAGGAAATACTTCCTTTAACGGATCCGAGGAGGCGCATTCTCCAAACCAGGGGGGAAAGTCATATGAGTCAAGAGCCCCACTTGAAGCAGCGGGTTCAGCAGGAGGGGCCGATGCAGCAACGATTTCGATGTAGTTCAGCTCGGCGGGACTCAACGGCATCTCCTCACCCCACGATTCTATCTGGTCGATGGGGGAAAGGGCCCAGGGATCAGAACGAACCGAAATCATAGAGATAGAGGCAAGTTTTGGAGGTGGTAGGGAGAAAACACCCATAAGGGTGGGATATTTGAAGAGCCCGACTCCCACACTCTCAAAAGGAATGGAGGTATGTTCAACGAAAGGTACATTTCCTTCAGAACAGGAAGCGAAGAAGGAGAGCTGGTCTACTATGACAATTTTCCCTTGGTGAGGGAAACAGATGACACGGAAGAGGGATGAAGCCACGGCACGCATGGCATACGTCCAACTCCGGCCCAAAAGGAGGTTGTATGTGAGATTCGTGTCAACGACCTCAACTTCTACTTCAATGATTTTTCCTTCTAAGGTGATTGGCGATCATTGAAGAATACCATATGGACGTGATTCTCTCCCATCGAAAGCTTCCAAAGTTGTAGGAGACTGGCTCAGAGTTGGAGACTCGATCGCTTTCCAACAAGCAGTAGACATAATGCAAGTCGATGCGCCCTCATCAATAACTATATGATGAATCGTTTTGGAATTGATGACGACTTGGATAAGAAAAGAGATCTGATGAGGCAGCCTAGGGACATGGCTCTCGAGATCGAAGGTAATTAGATCTGAATCTGCCGGGTCGATGCCACCGATGGCCGATAGAAGGGACTTCCTCTGAGGGGGGTAGCTCTGGAGAACTTCTAAGGCGGACATAGCCGATGGAGCCTGTGCTAAGTCCTCAACTATGCTGTAGTGCTGGGCAGCATGAGAATTCGGGTTGTAAGATGTCTCCTGAGTATTCCTTTAGGAGGGGGTCGGATGGTCATCTCAGTACTTGGTCTCTCAATATGGAGTGGACCAGAGCTGGACAAAGGAGCACTTGAGGGAACCTCAGGCTCCTTCCCAGCGGATGACGGATACTGCTTTGCTCGAGTCGTTACATGAATGGGAATAGATCCAGCCATGAAGACTTGGGAACCAAAGGGAGAAGAAGACGGATTAGCCACCATTTGAGTTTGGTCAGAGGGAAAAGGTTCTTTGAGAACCGCAGGAACCCCATGAGTGCCTTTCAAAAAATGACTAACTTCGGATCACCTTGGGTAGTCCTTAGTGTAGTGATCCTCCTCACAAATGAGACAAGGATATTTGGGTTTGCGCTTAGCTCCTTCCTCAGCTGGAGGTTTGGAGGATTCCTATTTAGGTTGTTCATATTTATTTTTTCCTTTCCTCTTTTTCTTTCCTTTCGAGGCCTTACCCACCGTGGTGGACTGGACGGCGTTGACCTCAGAAGTACTACCAGAATTTGAACCACCCTGAGAAGTGTTTTCGTTAGAAGCACCTGACTTTTGCTTCCCAGGGTTTAAAGATGATTTTTTGGAGGCCGGGTTCACAGAGCCAATAACTCCATCGACAGATGGCTTAGGCGGAGCCTTGGATGTACCGGGTCTCAGGGCATCAGGCAAATACTCATATGAGGTACCTGACTGAGATTAAACTAAGTCTAGGTACTGAGCACGCACGATTGCTTGCTCTTCAGTCACACAGGCTCCCATAGCAATGTCCCGTGCAATCTTAGGGACAAAGGAAGTCGTGAACCAATCGGTGAGGAGTTGATCAAGAATCCAAAACTTGATCAAGTGGTGACGCCTTCTCTATTCATGTATATGATCAGAGATGTGCATAGCTGTATCCTGCTTAAGAGACATAAGGAGGTGGGTCCCTGTCTCGTATTGAATGGGTAACTGAAAGTGAGTAAGGAATGCCATAGCCAATGAATTAAAATCCTGAAATGACGCGCGGGTCAATTCAATATACCATTTAGCGGCAGAACCGGTGAGAGTCCTTTGGAAGAGGCGAAGTCGAATCGAATCATCAAGCCATGAATTAGATGAACACCATAGGTGATACATCATTACATGGGCTTGAGGATCCTCTGCGGCTTTGTCGTCAAATTTGGGACAGTCGCCAGGTATTTTAGTTGGAATTGGTGGCCATTGTGGATTATGCAAAATGGGATAATTTGTTAATTTCGACACATCGGGCAGTTCCAACGTCGCTAGAAATGGTAGTTGCGGGTTGAAGGACATCTGTGGATATGAGGTAGGGCCAGAATTCCATCCAGTTGCTAGTTGCCCCCACTGACCTTGTCAAGATGGACCAGGTCCAAAAGGACCCTGTCCATAAGGGTTATATCCGGAACCGGATGGTTGATATTGGTTCTGCCCCCCAACGCCCCATTGGTTACCATACTGCCCTGTAGGTTGTTGATAATTTTGATACGGGGCAAATTGATTTTGCCCCTGGGGTTGCTGGTATCCATACGGCTGTTGGGCTCCATATTGAGCCTGGGAACTAGGTGGCATTTGATAAGAAGGTTGGGATTGGTACCCACCTTGTGACTGGAGACCAGCTTGATTCTGGGGTTGGTAACCAGGTTGAGGTTGTGAAGCAAGAACCATCTGCATTCTCGGTTGAGCCACCCTAGAGAGATATCCTTGCGAAGGTTGGGCCATTTGGCCGGAAGATTGTCCTGGTTGGATCTGAGATGGACCCATTTGCCCAGAAGGTTGATCTTGCTGAGCGATGGGCTATCCTTGCGCAACCGAAGTTGTCCTTGTAGACCAGATGGCTGATTGGGCTGAGCAGTGGGCTGGCCTTGCTATGCGTACGGCTGGCCACCTTTCCCAGAAGGGTAGCCTTGTTGGTTTCTGGGTTGACCTTGCTGCGTGTAAGGTTTTCCCGGGTTCCCATAGGGTTGCCCAAAAGGGTACCCCTGCTGGGGCCCAGGTTGTCCTTGCTGAGCATAGGGTTGTCCCGGTTTTCCAAAAGGTTGCGCAAGATATGTATAAGACGGACCACTAGAGGCTAAAGGTTGTCCCTAATAGGGTTGTCCTTGCGAGCCTCCAGGTTGACCTAGATAGGTCTGGCCATAATACTGCTACCCATGATTAGGCTGCGAGTAGGATGGTTGACCCTGATAGGGTGTACCTTGGGATGGCTGTCCTTTACTTGGACGGAACTGGCCACCACCATAGTCGGTGGTGCCCCAAGCCACATTTAACGGAACTGAACCCTCAACATAGGGCTCAGTTGGCAAGGAGGTATACAAATAATGATTGACAGGATCATAATAGGGGCCTTGCCCGCCTGGGTTCTGGACATTATGCAAGTACTAGGAATATAACCCCCCTACCGAAATAGCATTAGAAAAAGGCGGGGCACCACTCGCGGGATGGAAAACTCTAGCAGTATGTGCCTATGGATCACTTTGTACCGGGCCTCAGGATGGGCCGGCAACAGAAATCACAGCAGAAGATGCTGTAACGGCACTAGCAACTGGAGTTGATGACGTGACACAAACGGTCGAATTGGTTGGAACTGATGTAATAGCAGTATGGTGAACTTGGGAAACAAAGGGTCCCGTAGTGGGGACAATGTTGTGATCCCACATAGAAGAGGAAGTCACAGAGCTCATAGCATCCCTTAGAGATATATAGCACGCTGGCACTGTGATACCGAGAGGTGTAACAGTGTAGGGCGTAGAGATAACTGGGGATGTAGCCGGAATGGGAGTATCAATACTCGACACAACGGCCGTTCCACTCAATACATGAGATGTATCCTCCATGTTGGAAGAAGCCATCGGAGACGAAACACCAACAGGAGTAGTGGGAAAATCCTCTTCAGAAGGCTCCCAAAGAGGGTTCCAAAACAAGTCGTAAAGCTCGTCCTTTGGAGCACAAGAGTTCAATGGTTGGACACTCGGAACAATAGGGAAAGTGTCACCACAAACTGGTGTCTCAGGGGCAGCAGAAGATGGAGACCCTTGGTCACTTGGGACGAGAGATGGGATCGATGGATCCGCCAGGATGATCAAACAAAGACCCTAGACAAGCTAATGATAAGAGACCCTACTCAAAACTAAACGCAAACAAGATATAACAAGGTGAATGTAATCATGGCCAAATAAATTTTTAAGACATTAGGACACAACTTGACCTTTCATGTTTTAAGAGTCGAGAAAAGGACAAAAGATGACTCTAGTCGCCTTCGAATATTTAATGAGCCCGAAGTGACAAATGCTCAATAGAGCCTTTTCT
>APFE031317640.1:298213-344479 GCA_000404065.3 Pinus taeda | reverse complement strand
TTATTAATAATCAACAAAGGAGAATACAACCAGAGTCCTGACGTCAAGTCCTCCTTTCGCTGGGTGCTCAGCTACACAAGTCTTGCAAAGCTTGAAGGGATGAGGGACAAGCCTCTCTCTCTTTGGTGACAAGATCTCCTCAGTTAGGTTAAGCCTTATGGACACAAAGAAGGCTCTTGCAACTCTAATCTCTTGATATCTTCCTTTCAGCACCAATACTATTACCACTACCATTAGCTTGCTCAAGGAATGGAGACAAGCTTTTATAGATGAAAGAGGAAGGGATAAGATCAATCACAACAATAATGGATTTGGCTTCATCACTTGGAAACTTCCATGGAAGGGTGGCAAACTACTTCCCATTCAAGGAGATTCAAAGCCAAACCATTCTTACTTAACATAGATTCAGTTGGTGAATGAGTTGGAGAGAACTTTCGGAGGTTGATTGGTTAAAAAAATTTCCCAAATAGTTTGGTGCGATTGAAACTCTGGGACAGAGCACTAATAGTGCGCCCCTTTTATAGGATTTTCCCCATTGGCGCGGGAAGAACACAGTGGCCGAGCACTAATGTAAAAAGGGCCATTTTTAAGGGAAAGCTACAGAAGATGTCTTCAGGGCATGTGAAGCTCATGTTCAGAGGGGAATGATGCAAGTGGTTTCAAGTCTTGTCACTTCTCACAAGTCCCGGGATGAGTCCTCCAAGGTGCAGGAGAGGGGTAACAGGGACGGTGACAAACGGTGACAAATTACTGTGTAACACTCCGTGCAAGGGCAAAGCCAAAGTGCCAAAGGACATAGACGAGAGAAAGAGCTCCATGCAAACTCCGTTGCTCTTGAATGACATTGTTTTTTAGGGGCCACTCTTACGGTGGGTTCATGTACTAAAGTTCGAAGATTGGGACCTCACAGATCATGAGAAATTCGCACATTTAGTGACTAAGCAGCTAATGTGTAGACAGATTGACATGACTGCTGGAATGATTGAATCAGAGCCACAGACATGGCTCAAGGGTGTAGAGAAAGTCGAGTTTCTCAACCTGCTTTGGGTACTGCATTATCACCGCGCTCTAGTGATTGTCTTCATCATTAGGAAGTTGCTCTACTTGGTGCATGATGGGTGTTTGTGGCTGGAGGAGCCCATTCCCATCACAGAACACTTGATCCATCAGATCACATGGCTGCATTACTCAGGGGAGGATCCAACCAATATATCAGAAGGAAAAGGTGGTGAGGTGGCCCTCGCAGAAGATATGAAGAAGAAATTCAAGTTGGAGAAGAAGAAGGAGGGACATGCCATCTCCAACATTAACAACCCTGTAGACAAGGTAGCAACGCAAATATTAGCAGGGAAGGTGATGCGGAAGTGTCGCATGGATGAGGTGCCCGTGCCTGTGATTGCACTAGCAGCCCAATGCACTGAAGGAGTCCAGTTCAACTGGGTGAATTATCTATGCGGCGAGCTCCTTGCGAACTGTCATGAGGCACAAGAGTAGGGCAAGATCTTCCACTACGCATGGCTCTTACTGTCGATGGTACTGATGGCATGAGAGTTGCCAGAAGTCAACCAATTCCCTTCGGTCGCACTAGACCTTGCAGAGGCAATGAAGTATGCTTCGATGTGGGCAACCAAGGACACACCACACGTAAAAGAAAGAAAGAGCTTTTGGATGTTGATGGAGAAGAGTATCCCGATGGGGATCAATCGTAAGCCATGGTTGTTGCCCACAATATACACTAGTTCATAGAGCTTTGTAGAGTTCAAAGCTAATTTCCACCATGTCTTTATCAGGGCACGGAAGGACCCCATGAAGACATGGCATAGCTTACCTTATCTGGCAACATATGATGTTATCTTTGCAGTCCTCGAGTCTTGGTTGCCAGAGTGGCATGATGCAAGGGGCTCCACGGTGGAAATGGATAAGTCCGTCACACAGCGTAAGAAGGAATTAACAAAGCTCAGAATGGCGCAGCTGGTTGAGAAGCATAGAAAATAGGAAGTAGAGGCTAAGACCTAAGCAGCACGTGATGTCGTGAAATTGGTAGAACAACAAGAGATAGGAGGAGAAGAGCATGAAGGAGAAAAGTCACCTTCGCCCAGGGCTGAGACAGAAATGGAGGAGTTGACAGAACAAGGTGGCACAGACCCACAGACAATGTCCACCCAACTCAAGTGTCAGCGACCGCAAGAAAAGACAGTGTCATGAAAGAAAACCAAGGCTTCAAAGACATCCTTGGACCCAATCACCCTCACTTAGGTGGATTTGTACGATATTAGAAATGGTGAGGGATGTCACCACGAAGGCCCTCCAACAGTTTGAAGAGTAGCAATAATTGATATTAGGGGCTCTCTGGACAGAGCTGTAGGAGTTGCAGGCTTACACTCCATAGGCTGGAACAGTGTCCACCAGCCTTGTGATCGGTACTTCAGTTGTTGCAGAGATGTTGCGCACAAGGGTGACCAATGTGATACTACTACCAAATGGGGCACTTAATATAGAAAATGAGGCCGGCAGGCCCACGGTCAGCAACTTGAAGGGGGTGGGATTAAATATGGCCACACTCCCTCGGGAGATGCTCCACCTCTTGCAGGATGGAGTCACCATGGAACTTAGGGCCTTGGAGAGTCATGCTCTGTAGGTGATGAGCGAGAAAAGCATCAATATCGAGTAGTTGTGCATGCAGTGCAACAAGGCAATGGAACAAAATTAGAAAATAATGTAGGTAGTGGAGGAAGCCTGTCAAATGGTCCCAGAGTTTGACATTCATGCAGAAGAACTAGTTGAGGTGCGTGTCTACAAGTTGGCCATACGGGTGCACAATGCTCGAACAGAGATGGCTAGGATTTAGCTGGAGCTGAACTTGCAAATTATAGAATTCCAGTTGAGGGCTTAGCCTTCAACTCCGCTGGAATTCAGGGAACAGTGTGCCACCACTGTTACAACAACAATAGTAGTGGTTAATAGTGCAGTAGCAAACTGCACGCGACTTTTTGAACAGTCATTCGAGGCCCCAACCACCCTGCTAGAGGATCCGAATGTAGAGCACCTGGAGACAAAGGCGCACGAGCTACAACAAAGATATGACAAGGTCAAAGGGACCGTGCAGACGGTCGCCCTTACACATAGGCTCACATGGATGCAGGAGGCAAAGGTGCTTGAGGAACAGGTGGATGCCACTCGGCACAAAGAAGTAGTCGTAAAAGCGCCCCTATAACCATGGATAGACGAGGCATATATGATCACAACTTCCATTGAAGGAAAGCTCGCGACACTATAGGAAACTTAACAAAATATTTAGGGTGGCAGTTCAGTGGCAGTCACTGAGCAAAGAGTGGAAGAAGTTTAGCAGGCGGCTGCTCAGTGCACTGCCGAGGTTGTGGTTATCCAAATAGAGTTGTGAGGTCTTCGCGCTAAGATCTTCACACCTGTAGAGTGACTCGAGGGCAAGTCACAATGTTTATGTTGGGGGCTTGTTGGGCATGGGATCCCCCAAGGGTATTTTTGGGGCTAAAAGCCCATATTTTGGTCAAATTTTGTAATCCAAGTGTAAAGACTCTGCATTTTGTGGTCGCAAAGAACGTAGGTGTTAAAGAGTCATAGGGTTTTACGCCCTTATTTCAGAAATGTAATGTCAGCTATAAAATATCTACCCATGGTCTGCAGACCATGGGATTGTATAACAAGAGCTAAGATCTAAGTAGTTAAAAAATAATACGACGGAGAGAGTCATAGCCTTAGAGCAAGAAGTCTAAGTCTTGGGTTGTAGTGTAGGTAGAGGCTCTACAGCTGAGTGCACAAAGGCCTAGGGTATAAGTCTGCAGCTGAGTGCACGAACCCCTGCAGCTATGTGCATAGGGTGGATAGAGTCTGTAATACTTGAAATATATCAATAAAAGAAGTTATTATGCTATTTTTGTGTATTTGTTTTTTTAATGGGTTTGAATATCTTGTGTATGAATTTCCTTTATTATGCTTATATGGTGCATGGATGACTGTAGCTACATTAAATAATTGAACACAATCACGAATATCTACTTATGTGATGATAACATTAAGTATTTGACAAGATAAGTGAATCAATTAGGATAATAGAGGGATCTGCACAACACATTGCTATAGCAGCGCTAAAGCACCTAAGCCATGGGTTAAAGTTGCGCGAAGGTCGATCGTGTACTTTTGCAAAGGTATTGAAAGCCAGAATAGAGGGTTTGTTTTACAAACCCTAGAGCGAGATCACCTGCGTGAAGGTAGGAATAGAAGAGATAAAATGACATCACAACCATCTCAAGGGTGCGAAAACTTGGTTCCGACATCCCCCCATACTGCTTCGGGTGAGACTTCGGTCCACGCTCTATGGGCTGATGCCGAATCTGGGTCGGGCCCCCTCAAGCCAACAACATGTTGGCTTCAATTTCCATTTTGGTAGAGATTCAACATATTCATTGAATGCATTTCATGTATAACAACGCACATTTCTCTCAGTTCTAAAATAGGTGCATGTTGAAATTTTGGAATCAAAAGTTTTACAAGGAACAAATACAGTGTTGCCTAAGATATAAACATGTAGAGATAAATATTTGATATATGTTCCAACATACTACATCAGGTAAAGAGGAAAACAATACCAATGCCAAATCTAATCTCAGGGGGACTTGAATGGCCCCTAAGCTAAATAAGACTAAATAAAGTTTGTAAATAAGATGTGTTTGTATCAAAACTAAATGAAATTAGAACAATTATTGTCACTTAGCTAAGGCACATTGGATTGCAATCACATAAAAGAAATGTATTATGATCTGATTGAATTTTGAAATCCCAAGTGTAAAATGGCCTCCACATGCAATTAATTAATATTGCAAACAAAAAAATAATAGAATACTACCTCTTATACAGAAAAAGAAAAAGAGGAATGGGAATTATTGATCTCCTTTGAGTGAGGCTCAAGGGAGGTAATTCATAGCACATTGTCAAGGCGAAAAACTAATTGAGGTTGGTGATGGATACCTTAGATGAACAAGAAACAAGCTAAGAAACAAGAAACAAGAATGGTAAGGGAAACAAAGTCTAGAAGGTTTTACATATAAGAAACATATACAATGTATATAGAGTTTTAGGGGCATGCATATGGTTTTAGGGTTATATGCATGTTCTTCATAGTCACTTGTTATGTTTCCATGGAAACTATATAGAACTGAATGGTAACCTCACTAAGGCTACTATGTCTTCATTTGGAAAATATGGAATTCAATATGAGTAGCGCAAAAGAGGAAGTTGTTTCATTATACATGCAGGTAATAATGAAAACATCATCCTTTGATGCAAGTGAATATAATTTGTAGGATATGAAGAGAGCCTCTCCACCATAATATCCATCCTTGTACATATCTTTCCTACTAATCTTCTCTAAGTTTTCTTAGAGCTACAAATATAACTTGGTCATGGTTCTATTATGGTTATATATACATATCAAGTTTTTCTTCCAAGATAGTTTCCTTTAGCTTGTCCAGCCTCTAAATTTAAAGGAGAAATTCACCTTCTACTAGAGGAAATGGTTTGCGGTATTTAGTCTTATCTCAAATAGAAGGCTTCATATAGCCTTGTAAAATTCATTGAATATGATATCAGACACTACAAGAAATGATCACTTCAATCTCTTCACCATTTTTCCTGGGCATTCCAAATATGGAAGCATCAAGAACCTCAATACATTTCATTCAATGCTCATCTAAATCATACTTGGGAAAAACACCCAAAATGGTTTCCATCCTTGAGAAATAATTTCTAGAGATGACCTTCAAAATGGTCCATTTCTCAATAAAATAGTTATTGACCCTTATAAACAAGAAGGGCCATCGATAACTATCTTTTCTCTCTCTATTTCATTTCTACCTTGGGCCATGGTTATATTATAACCAAATATGATATCAAGTTTTTCTTCCAAGATAGTTTTCGTTAATCTGTCCAAACTATAAATTTAAAGGAGCAACCCGTCTTCTACTAGAGGCAACCATTTGTGGGATTCAATCATATCTCAAACAAAAGGATTCTTAGAGCCTTGTAAAATTCATTTAATACACTATTGAATAATAGAAGAAATGATCACTTCAATCTCTTCACCATTTTTTGTAGGCTTTCCAAAGATGGAAGAATCAAGAACCTCAATACATTTCATTCAATGCTCATCTAAATAGTACTTGGGCAAAATAACAAATATGGTTTCCAATTCCTCAAGAAACAATTTATAGAGATGAATTTTAAAATGTTCCATTTCTCAAGAAAACAATTATTGGCCCTTAAAAACAAGAAAAGACATAGAAAACAACTCTCTCAATTCATTTTTAGGCTATTTTGGCACAAGGATAGTGCCTCCTATTCCATTTTTGGTAATGTAGATGGCAGTTATCAATTGCATGTTGTTCAACAACATAAATAACATGATAGTGGTTCCTTTTCTAAATGAACAAGAGCTTACTACATTAGGTTTTCTTCCCCATGAGGGTTTCCTACTATAAACCCTAGTTTCTTATTGTTCACAATGTGACTAATTTTATGTCCATTTATGGATTATTATTTTTGTTAAGTTTATTCCCTAAATTTCAAAGGAGTAGAGTTTAAGGATATGTTATGCTTTCCAAAAATGGAAGCCAAAGCATCCAAAAACCTCAAGGCATTTCATTTGGTTCTTGTATAAATCATACTTCAGAAAAAATGCCAAAATATGAAAACACCATAAACAACTTCGAATCCCCTAAGGCGCATTTTTTATGATGCCCTTAAAAATGACCCATTTCTCAAGAAACCATTTCCAACCCTTAGAAAGGAAAACAACAATTTCCATCTCATTTCCATTCAAGGGCCATTTTAGCATGGAAACAAACTTCCCACTCCATTTCTAGTGACATAAATGCAAACTATTAGTTGCATTTTGTTTAGAGGTAGAGCATATCTATATTAGTTCCATTGGTGATGAACAAGATCTTATTGCAATGGATTTTCTTCCCTATGAGGATTTCCCACCATAAAATCTTGTTCCCCATTGTTCCTTCTATGAATTTTCAAATGTTGTTTTTATAGATTAGTATTTTAGTGATGTTGATGCCATGATCTCAAAGGAGTAGGGTCCAAGGGCATCACAGACATGTTGCAGCCCATGTAACCAAAACTATCTATTTTTAATTAAGAGTTTGAACATGAACACAGAAGGATATATTAATACAAATCAAAAGTAGGGATCCTATATGTTCTAAAGCTTGGGCCTAGTTTGGATAGTTGGATGTTTAAATGTGGGCCACCCACACAAGTTGTGTCCTTTTGAGAGATCATGACTATAAATCTTCCTAGATGCTATTCTAGCTTAATCTCATGCATTAGAGAGCATGGGAATATTACAGAAGTACGCAACATCTTCATATTTCTCAGTAGAAGAAATTATAAAATAAAAAAGACATACTTTTCCCTTTCAACTTCTTAAATTTATAACTAGTTTAGAATATATATTGTAAGCTCTCCATTATGCAATAAGATCTCCATCATGAAAAGTATTTCCAATTCCATGAACATACAAGGAGAGAATGTGGACACCAAATAGATGTAAAGATGTATTTTAGCCATGAGCCCAACTAACTCAAAATAAAAAAGAGGCAAAAAAACAATAAAATAACATAAATAATATTCTACTTTTCTTTGAGAGGTGATTTAAAAAGAAGTAGAATAATATGAAAAGAAAAAGATAATGCAAGCATATTGAGTACCTTGGTCCTGAAGTACAACCTAACACTACTTTTTCTTGCTTAAAAACTCATTTTCCTTATATGTAAGAAAATAGGTTAACAACCCAAGCCCCACAGGCACTTGAAAAATGCAAAAGCCTACCCCCCTTACAGACTACTAGTGGGTTATTCCAAGTGGGGTGATTGTTACACAGTAATTTGTCACCGTCCCTATTACCCCTTCTCCCGCACATTGGAGGACTTATTTCGGGACCTGTGAGAAGTGACATAACCTGAAAACACTTGCATTATATCCCCTTGAGTATGTACTTCATATGCCCTAAAGACACCTTCTGCAAAATACCCATAAAAATAGCCCTTTTTCCATTGGCACGGTTCCACTGTGTATCACTTGCGCCAATGAGGGAAATCCTCCAAAGAGGGCGCGCCAGCTGGCGCTCTGTCTCAGAGTCACACTCGCGCCAACCGAATGGGGTAAATTTTTTAACAAACCAACTTACGAAGGTTCTTCCTAACCTATTCATGAACTGATTCCAGCTTGAGTTAGTTCAATTGGGCTTCGAATCTCCATATAAGGGAAGTAGTTCTCCACCTCTCATGGAAGCTTCTTTGTGATAAAGCCAATCCCATGAATCTTGTGGATGATCCTAACTCCTTCTCATCTCTCTATATAAGCTTTTCCTTTCACCTTTGACAAGCTAGTTAGTAATTCTAGTCTCCAAGTTCCAAATTCTAAGTCTCAAAGTCTGAGAATTGCTAAGTTCATGCTACAAGAAGCCTTATTCATTCCCATGAGGCTAAATCTAAAGTGAGGAGATTCTTGTCCAAGTAACCAAGGAGAGAGAGGCATGTTCCCCATTCCCAACAAGCTTTGCAAGGCATGTGCTACTGATCACCTAGCCAAAGGAGGATTTGACGTCAGAACTATGGTTCAATTCTTATTTGTTTATCAATAATAATAGACGACTATCATTATGGTTCCACTCTTATTGTCTTTATAATGATGTTTGAGTTATATCCTTGCTGACTGATATATAGTTGCATCTATTGGATTTTATTCTTGTATTTGTGTCGTTCTTTGCATGTGCAGGTGTCCGTTCATGAGGATCGTGGGGATTGTGTCCAGCCGAAGTGAAAGAATGGGAGCGACAACTCTTCTACAAGTACTAGCGTTGGATTCAAGGTAGGCCCTCATCATCAGTCTTTAATTTGCAATTAGGGACCTATGTGTTAGTATTGTTCAATTATTGCTAGACCCCATTTGGGCTAGTAGGGATCACCTCTGTCCACAGAGGGGATTTACCTCGACAACAATTTGGCGACTCCGTTGGGGAGTTGGCTTTTTTCCTTGTTGTTTGTTTTGTCTTGTTGTTTGATTTGTAAACTTTAGACGGAGCCTGAAGTACGACCGAATATCCTTCGAAACGCTATTTCTCCACATTAGCAAAGTAGATCAATGCCACTTCAATCCATCTCCGGTTTGGTTTACGAACTGAACGACTTGGAACTTGCCTTGTTTCTTGGTTTCTCCTGCTTGAATAGCTTTCTAGGTTGAAACCCTGTGTTGCTTCTTGCCCTTTGGTGTACCTGGGTACTGTTGACTTAGCTTTGGCTCTTTTGTTTTTTATTTTTCCATAGCAAACTCCGCTGGCGCTTTTTTATAGCGTTACAGTTGTGCCAGTTGGCGCAAGTTGCACATTGACAACCTGCGCCAATCCCTGAAAGGCGCTAGTTGCAGCCTGACAGTCGTGCCAGGCCTGGGAACTTTTGAAGTTTGCTTGGCTGAGAGCCCTCTTAGCTTGGTTTTTGTTCTAGGTACCTTTTTTAGACTACTTGAGTGTGTTGGAGTGTGGTTTGACTGGCTTTGATCGTTACCCTTTGGGTGATCTTTTTTCCATCGATTTCACATTTCTATCCCTAGGGCATCTAGTGGCCTTGTGTGTCGAGCCTTTCTCAGGTGTTTTGATCTTCTAGTGGTCTAGTCGACTCTTTGTTTTCTCCCTTGCACTTGTTTGGTGGTTGTAAATCATTTTGTTGCGTTATTTGGGTGACTTACTTTGTCTTCACTTGAGTTCTGCTTCGTCTCACTTTGAGCCTAGATTACATGGCTCATTGGTGTCTTTGGGATCTTTCTTGTTCTTTGGAGTTTTGATTTGTGATTTAAGGAACTGAATGTGCTTGTATTGAATAGAATTTGTTTGTTGTCATTTCTCAAAATTGTTTAGTGCATTTTTCCATCAACAAAAAGGAAAATCTCTTTTGCTTTGTATTAGTTAATGAGAATTAGAACTTTTCATTTTGATTAGTGATTAGTGATCTTAAAGAAAAGTTTGTTAATTTCCATTAGCTGCATTAGAAAAGTTCTTTGTTGTTTTGCGATCATTTCATTTGCATGAAAGCTCTGAAACCCTCTCGTAACTAGCATTCATTGAATGAAATGACATATTTTGGCATATAGATTGCATTTAGGGAATTTTGAAAGATTACATACGGTAAGGCCTGAAAACTGAAACCTAATACAAGATCAACTTTAAAATAAACCGAATGAATCTAACAACACATTGGAACATAACGCTCACTTTTAAGAGGTCTAGGCTAGAGATGTGCTCTGGCGTCGTTAAACCTAGTCACTTTTATTTCGACTCAAGGTTGGGTGATTCCTCCTTTTGTGACTCAATTGTGGTCTAGTACGGACTTGTGCTCCCACGTACCGTCGAGTATATGGGGAGAATCCACTAGGTTATCATCCTTTATCCATAGGAAGCCGTGTCTGGCGCCTTACGACCCGTAACGCACCGAACACAGCATTCAGGAAGATTGACTGCCGTATGGAAAATCCTTGGTTTTCATACAATTACCAAGGTGTATATGCAATTTTACAGATTGTCTGGTAAACCTTTTGCGTAGTTCTCCAGAGTAGTCACTTTTGATCCTTTTCGGACTCCCTAAAAGAAAAGGATCATCTAAGCATTTGTCACTTCCGGCTCATTAAACATTCGAAGGCAACTAGAGTCATCTTTTTGTATTTTTCTCGACTCTTTAAAGATGAAAAGGTCAAGTTATGTCCTTGTGTCTAAAAATTAAATTACCCGCGATCACACACCTTGTTAGATTTTGTTTGTTGGCCATTTGATTGTGTGTCTTGACTCTTTTTCAGCCCCGTGTGTGATTTTCAGTTTTGATGGAAACTTTTCTAGAGTGCACCAACCCAGGAATCCCCTCTAAAGGGAATCCTGGTCATTTTCCTCCTTTAGGAATGTTGGTGCTCCTTACATGGAAACGTTGTCCCTCCCTGGGTTAACGGTTGGGTTTCCTGTTTGGTTGTTCTCAACCTCTGTGATCCCTAGTGTCTCAACTACTGGTCAATATTTTCCTCCACCCGAACAACATCATGTTGATTCCAAGGTGGACCTCTCCCATTCTTCGCCTGTTTCTACGTCCTCAGCTTCTACTTTGCTTGGTGAAAGCCTAGATTCAAGTAACCAGGTGGCTAAGAAGAAGAAGAATAATACAAAGAAGAAGAAGTCGCCCAAGCGAGAGGCTAAAAGTGCAGCTGTTGTCCCAAGTATAGCTCAGTTCGAAACTCCTTTTGCTCCTCTGCGGAAGGTTAAGTTTCCTTGTAAATTGTGCAAGGGAGACCATCTTCTTCATGATTGTCCTGGCCTTCCCAGGATCTTAGAAGTATGGTCTCACGATCCAGCCTGCCCCACATCGTCCTCTAAAGCTCATGGCGATGCTACCCTACCACCTAGAAATGGTAAGAAGAACGGGAAGATTCGATTCCCCTGTAGGCTATGTGAAGGCAACCATCCCCTTCACCTTTGTCTACTCATGGATAAAGCTTCCGCTGTCTTGGAATGTCTTACAGCTTCTTCACCCCAACTTCCTGTTGGTTATCAGAGGCTCTCTTCAGACCCTCTCCCTGTCAACAAAGAGATTGATTTAGATCCTTCTCTTGTCCATCCTCCTCTTTCTGAACCTGGCTGTGCTACGCCTGTTCCAGACCAACCATTGGTTGGAAAGAGTGTCGAATCGGGTTCACCACCTGTTGATCACTCTATTTCAGAAGAGCTTCATGCTCATGTTCTTCTCATCTCATCAGATTATCCTGAATTTGAAAATGACTCTCCTATCCCAGCTGATCCCGAGAGTCCTTCTTCGGAGCAGGGGGGCAATCATACGATTCCCCCACCAAGTAGTTCAGTCGTTTCCTTCGACTAGAGTCACCTGACTGCTTTCTTCCTTCCATCCCATGTGCCTTTCTAGATTACGGTACATGCCTATGATACGACTGTACCTAGCACTGTCTTGGATGAGGGTGCATCTGTCAGTCTTATACCTTCCACTACTTGGCAAGCTTTGGGCTCCCCACAGCTTGTGCCGGTCACACAGAATCTGGTGGCGTTTGACAGAGGAACTAGTCAACCATTGGGGATCCTCCCAAAGTTCCCTATTACTTTGGGAGGCAAAACCGTCTATATCGACGTACTGGTTACCCAAGGGGCTTTAGATTTCAGTCTTCTCCTTGGTCGTGACCATGTTTATGCCATGGGGGCCCTTGTCTCTTCACTTTTCTGTGTGGTTTGCTTTCCACACGATGGAAGGATGGTGACTATAGATCAATTATCATTCTTAAGTCCCCCGGTGCCTCCTACGCAATTGACATCCCCTCCTGGTTTTTATCCACCAGTTGTATCTGCCCCCCTGCAGGTCAGCTACATGGCTACTTATCCTGTGCCTATATCCAGTGATGTTGCCATCGTGCATAGTGTCTTGGGGGCATTGGGTCCTAACTTCCAAGATGTGATCCTTCCACCGGGAGTGGCACTCTTGGAAGCGATGGCTTCTTGTTCATTATGATGAAGTTCGTCGGAGCATGGTTCAATTTCCTATGTCAAGCTCCTTAAAAAATGAAACTAGGCCTGGTCAGAGCATAGTTCACTTTCCTATGTCAAGCTCCTTAAAAAATGAATCTGGGTCTAGTCGAGCATAGTTCCTGATCTTGTGTCAAGCTCGTTAAACAATGAAACAAGGGTTATGAGGATAGTTCTTTTACTGTGTCAACCTCATTAAAAAATGAAACAAATCCCTTTCCAAATTGAGTCTTTTGATTAAGATCTCGTAAAATACAAGTCGAGTCTTTCCAAGATCTCGAAAGTGAACCTTCATTCCATCCACTTTGTTGAATGCAATGAAGCTTGGGGGCATGTGCCTCATTTTGTGTCATTATGCTGGGGGCATGCGAACTTATAACAAGCATAGTTTTTCATTTCAGGCTTGTGTAAACATGAAACCGAATCCAAGCAGAGTTCTCCATGGTTCAAGCTTATGTAAAAATGAACCCATGCCCATCTTACATCTCATGATTGCTGTCTTTATCCGCTAAATTCTATTAGATGAGCCTTGGTTGTTTTCATCCCATCGCCACCATCTCTTTGGCTGATCATATGATTTCACTTGCTTGTTTTCCTTTCCTGAAGGACCACAGTTATGAGTGGTTTTATTAGCGAGCCTCTTTACCATTACATGTTTTGAGAAGTTCCACCATTGTCGGAACCAGTTGCTACCCTTTATACCACTCGTTCCTTTAGGACGAGTCACCTTTAAGCTCTTTTCTGACTCGTAAAATATGAAAAGATCACCAAGTATTTTTTCCCTTTTGGACTCGTTAAAGAGAATAAAAATGGAGGTCTACTTTCAGCTCTTTTTTACTATGTAAATGTGAAAAGATTGCCGAGTTGTTCCTCTTGACTTGTTAAATGTAAATGAGAGGCGGTCGTCTTTAAACTCTTTTCCGACCGTGTAAAGATGAAAATATCGTCGGGCCCTTGTCGTTTCAGGCTCGTTAACGGTTACAAAATGACATGATTTCGGTCGCTTTTTTACTTTTTCAGGTCGAAATCACTACTCATGAAAAGTAATCCTCGATCGTAATGATCGGGCGGTTCTTTTGAGCAATGTTTTATATTTTTTCGGGCTCGAGAGACACAACTTTATGAAAAAGGACACCCCTAGAGTTTCCTTTTCCATTGTCTTTTCAAACTTTCTAAACATGAAAATGTTGGTATTATGATTCTGGTTGGTACCATGGCACAAGTGTTGTACTTGATGGAAACTCACTCTAGTGGCAGATCTTAGTTCAGGCACTCAAAATCATGGAAATTAAGATACCCACAAGTAATCCTAGCAGAAGCTGTGGACCCACAGGTACGCCAACCAATGTGTGCGGACATGCACGCAACTTCTCTGTTCAGAAGGTGCGGACCCTAGTTTCACTCTCTCCAATGCATAAAAGCGCGTGCACGTGGGAATCTTCATGAATGGTTCATGGTATTAGTCCGACAGTTTTTGATCCTATGGTTTTGGTCCATGGTATTTCATCTAAATGTATTGATCCCATGTATTGGGTTCATGGTATTGTGTTATTATGGTTTTGGACCATGGTATTGTGAAAGGCTTGCCTATAAAAAGGAAAGGAGATCACTTGGCTAGACACTTGTGAAATTTGAATATCTTAAGATTTGAAATTTTGGGTGATTGGTTTTAAAAGCTAGATCTAAATCAAGGAGAAAACTTAAGGCCAATCTATTGATAAGTCGTGATCTCTCGGGCGCAAGGACAGATCTGTGGATCTGACTGACTGTGGCACATTGGAGGACTGTTAATTTGACCCTAATCTAAAGTACGCAGGTGATCCACGGCGTGAGTGCGGGGGTACGCAGCGCAGAAGAAGGCGCAGTGCGGGGGTACGCAGCATAGCAGAAGGCACAGTGTGAGGTACGCAGCATAGAAGAAAGTGCAGTGCAGGGTGTATGTAGCGAAGAAGAAGGCACAGTGCAGGGTACGCAGCACAGAAGAAGGCACAGTGCGGAGGTACGCTGTCATCAGAAAGTAAAGGTGCGAATCTGAGTAGAAGTACGCAGAGCAGAAGAACGACTAGTGCAGGTCTGCGCAGTTTAGACTCAGAAGAGCTGCGGATTCACAGGCCCCTCTTAGTGAAGTTGCAGACTTATGTTGAAACATTTGTTGACTATCTTTTATCTATTGAAGCTGAATTCTGGGTTTAGATTTCTGGTATTACTTTTCTGTTTACAACATTCTGAAGAGTTGGGTGATTCATTTGTTGATTGTATAAGGAGTTTGGGTGATTTGCATGTACTTGATGATTATTTGATCTTCTTGGATCTAGTTTGAAAATCCATGAAACGTGGTCCCTAAAGAAGTAAAAAGAGAAAAGGGGGTTGTAGCTTCCTTCCAGGAGAAACTGGAAAATGAGAGAGGGTTGTAGCTCTTTGCAGGTTGCACCCTGCATACTGGTAAAGGAATGCACCAGTACAAAATCATTGTAAAAGAAGTTTCTAATTGAAAGAAGATAGAGACATATTGCAGCAGGTGGTTTTCACCCACATTGGGTTTCCACCTTATATCTGGTGTTTCTTGGTGTGATTATCTGTCTTTCATGTTCTTACTCATTATTATATGGTAATGACATACAAACTAATGATCAATATCTGAAGAATAAATTAAAGTATAAATCTGGAAGGTATATTGAAAAGAATTTGATAATACTGATTCACCCCCCCTCTCAGTATTATTTCCAACAGAAAAGACGTCGAGTTCTTCCTTTGTTAGACTCGTTAAAACTTAATGACATCGGATTCCATCGAAATGATGCCTTTCAAGCATATGCTATCTCCGTCAAGCTTGTCATCAAAAAAATAACTGGGGTACTCGCCAGAAATGGTGGGGAAAATGGAACCACAATTATTGTCGTGTCGGCAGTATGTCACTCTTGAACATGGCACTTGTCTGGATTCGTGTCTGGGTGGGGACATCTCATCTTGTTTTTACACTTGCCTCCATGGGTTTGGGTTATCTTGTTTGACCTCTCATCTGCTCATTGCCCTGTCACCATGACCCCTGATCATTTGATGTCAAATACTGCCAAGTCCACTGTCATGCCGCCAATATGTTCAAGAGAAGTTGACCTCTGCAGAATACTCAACCTCCCTTTGATACCTCACATGATTTTTATTCACAAACATCTTATCCTTCTCTGTATCACGTCGATGATGTGGGAAACATTATGGCCCACCTTCGATCAAGGTCACTTCCTATCGACTTCAGCTCATTATCTAGGAAGTTGACTTAGAGACTCCCTTCAGGTGCCTTGGAGCCTGCATGCCTCAATGGCAGGTTCTTCGTGTTCGACGCAAGTTTTTCATCATTGGCCTCCGATCGAATGATTCTACGGGTGTTCAACACCGGCTCACTAATTCATATGCCGTAGATTGTATCTATAGTACCTTGAGTACCATTTTCATTATTGGTGGTACCTCTCGCGTCTGTTAACAGTTTTCATCATTGACTGGTAATCAGACGATGTTCTTGCATGTTCAACTTCGACTCCCATATTCGCATTCTTGAACTTGTACTTTGTTCGGGTCGAGATGGAGAGCAAGACCTTGGATTTTGTCTGTTGGAATCTAGGTTGTGATTTTGTGGACTATTATGATCATTACATAACTCATTCACTGGATGGATGTGACCATGCCTGAGTCTGTTTATCGATCCTTATTGGATGGTTTCACCCATACCTTGGATCTAGATTTTTATGTACCCTGCTATGGATGGCTGCGCCCATACCACATACATCATGTACTTGAGATATCAGTTGTAGTTCTTCATGCAGGTTCTCCAGCGGCAGTGTTTTTAGTTGGCCATGTTCTTGTAAAGCATTTCACCCCTCTCTCTCTCTCGGGCCTCATGCTTTAGGGGGCATCTGTTACACAGTAATTTGTCACTGTCCCTATTACCCCTTCTCCTGCACATTGGAGGAATTATTCCGGGACCTGTGAGAAGTGACAAAACCTGAAAACACTTGCATTATATCCCCTTGAGTATGTACTTCATATGCCCTGAAGACACCTTCTGCAAAATACCCATAAAAATAGCCCTTTTTCCATTGGCGCGGTTCCACTGTGTATCACTCGCGCCAATGAGGGAAATCCTCCAAAGAGGGCACGTCAGCTGGCGCTCTATCATAGAGTCGCACTTGTGCCAACCCAGTTGGGTAAATTTTTTAACAAACCAACTTACGAAGGTTCTTCCTAACCTATTCATGAACTGATTCCAGCTTGAGTTAGTTTAGTTGGGCTTTGAATCTCCATAGAAGGGAAGTATTTCTCCACCTCTCATGGAAGCTTCTTTGTGATAAAGCCAATTCCATGAATCTTGTGGATGATCCTAACTCCTCCTCTCTCTATATAAGCTTATCCTTTTGCCTTTGACAAGCTAGTTAGTAATTCTAGTCTCCAAGTTCCAAATTTTAAGTCTCAAAGTCTGAGAATTGCTAAGTTCATGCTACAAGAAGCCTTATTCATTCCCATGAGGCTAAATATAAAGTGAGGAGATTCTTGTCCAAGTAACCAAGGAGAAAGAGGCTTGTTCCCCATTCCCAACAAGCTTTGCAAGGCATGTGTTGCTGATCACCTAGCCAAAGGAGGATTTGATGTCAGAACTATGGTTGTATTCTTCTTTGTTTATCAATAATAATAGAAGACTATCATTATGGTTCCACTCTTATTGTCTTTATAATGATGTTTGAGTTATATCCTTTTTGACTGGTACATAGTTGCATCTATTGGATTTTATTCTTGTATTTGTGTCGTTCTTTGCATGTGTAGGTGTTCGTTCACGAGGATCGTGGGGATTGTGACCAGCCGGAGCGAAAGAACGGGAGTGATGACTCTTCTACAAGTACTAGCGTTGGATTCTAGGTAGGCCCTGATCATCGGTCTTTCATTTGCAATTAGGGAGTTGCGTGTTAGCATTGTTCGATTGTTGCTAGACCCCATTTGGGCTAGTAGGGATCGCCTCTGTCCACGGAGGGGATTTACCTCCACAACAGTGATTTTCCTTTAATAATGGTGATGTATCAGCTTGCATTCATAGATAGAAGCTAGTGATGTCTATCCCCACTGTTGGTTTGACAACTTATTTATGATAGGATTTTCCCACTATTTTAAAATATTGAGTACCTTAACCAACATTGTCATTGTCAATTAGGGGGATATTGGAATATTTTTTGGGAAATTATTTTAAGGGGAGGGTAGACACCCTGAGGACCTTTTAGTTCATTATGGGGTGTTGAATGTTCATAATTTTGTTGGCATTATGGATAATGTGTTGTATTTGATGGAAACCTACTTGATAAATATGTCAACAGTGTGACAACATGATGGTTATGAAGATTGATACAGATGCTACAGATGATATGGATAGAGAAATAACAATTTAGAGATAGATGAATGTTAAACATGAAGTTTGTAAAATTATACCCAAATCCTTTGCATAAGGGTCACGTACATATGCAGTTCCTATAAGATAAATTTGTGTACAAAATTCACACCATGGTAGTCTAGATACCAAGGGTATTGGCCCATAGTAATGGGCACGAAAATGTTTATTTGATCCCGTCAAAGAATACCAATGAAATTACTAACAGATTGGCCTAAGGTATTGACTAAAGCTAAAGCTATATAAAGAGATGGAGATCAAGTTTTTGGGTGTTCAAGTAATGAGTTATATATGTGTGATCTGATCTAAAACAGGTATGCACCAGGGAGCAAGGAGAAGACTTAGATATGAAAGATATGAAGTATGTTGACATATATGATTTTTTGATTTACTTATTGAAAATTTATAAGTAACTAACAATGGTAAATTTGTGGTTGTAATGATGTTGTGATATAAATGAAGTATGCCAAAGTCTATAATTTTGACAATAAGGGTTTCATAAAGTAAAATTGTGTTTGTAGAAAAAAAATTCTGATCTGTATGCAAGTGTGTTTGGGAATAATCACATATATACATTGATCTATCTTTCCATGGTTGCATATAAATTTTGCGAATTTATACTTTATATTGAGATCTGTACATGGGTATTGTGAATGGTAAGCATGTATATATGATGACATGCTTTGTGGAAGTCGCACGCATATACTAGGGGTTCTACAGTATGTCTTGTTGATAAAATTTGATTAGTTATGTTTTGATTGTTGTTATATGTTAATGATGTCTCTATTATGAGTATTTGTATCTGACAGTGTTGAATGAGTTAAATGTGAAATGGTATATTGATTGGTAGTGATGCTATCGTATAGTGATCTGTGTTTGGTTCAGTAATCTATGAGTGGTTCAAGTGATATGTGATTGATTGAATGATCTATGTATGGTTCAGTGATTAATGATTCAGTGTTCATTATTTTGCGATCTATACACAGGTATGATATATTGGAAACTTGTATATACATGGGTGTTCTTCAGAGAAGTAGCATATACATTGTGTTGCATGTCTAATCAAGGTTTGCGACAAAAATTGGTTTCTGTGATGAACATAGTATGTCTTGGTATATTTAGGAATGGTTGTGCATTAGTATGATCTAGTTATGATTGGTTGATTTGGTTGAAATAGTTGGTTGATATTGAGTGACTGGTTTGTTGATGTTATAATGATTCAATTGGTTTAGTTATTGGATGATTTTATTCAGTTTTTGGTTTCAAAATTATTACTTAGTATTGGGATTAATGATAGAAGTGGATATAGTATTAAAATTTGATGAAAGGTGGCCCAGAGGTTTGATGTTTTGATTCAGGTGGATCTAGTATGATATATTATGAAACATGGTCCACAAAGGTGTTGAGGGTTAAAGCCTTTAGTGAGGGAACCAAAGCTTCTTTCTAGTAGTAGCTAGTAAATTTTTGGAGGGGGTAGGTGCTCCCTTCCGGTAGCAGCCGATAAACTAGATCAAGGGGTTGGAGCTCCCTTCCAATGGGTGTTAAAGAACGAGTGGAGGTTGGAGCTTCCTATAGGTGGGTACCTACATGTTGTTAAGAGTCTCCACCAATAAAAAATGTAAGATTTTTCTTAATAATAAAATAAGAAGACAAAGATGAAGGAAATGATGGTTTTCTCCCACATAAGGTTTCCACCTAAAATCCCTTTGTTCATGTGTGTTGATATATTTCTTTTGTGTTGATGATCTATCTACTCTTTACTGCTCATTTTTTCTACTTAATGAATGAATAATGAAGTAATGATGAGCTGGTTAAGGATGAACAATTAATAAAATAAATGATAAATTAGTTATCTAGATATGCATTGTTTTCATTTACCATTGTCATGTACATATGCTAGTTTCTTGAATGACAATAGTGTACATAAAGTAGAATAAGAAATTTAAAATTTGAAGTCAGTTTAAAATACTGATTCAACCCCCCCCCCCCCCCCCCCACCCTTCTCATGTCTTTCCCAACAATTGGTATCAGATTAGGTCCCTCAGAAGAAGCTTGATTTCTTAAATGGATATCTATCAAGATGGGTAGTCAAGAAGGAGAATTTTCTATTAAGCTACATTTGTTTAATGAAACTAACTTGGTATTTTGGAAAGTCATAATGAGAGCACTTTTGCAGGCACTTGGAGAATATGTATGGGAAATTATTGAATATGGATATCACTATACATCCTCTATTCCCACAGATACTACAAGGAAGAAATAATATGAAACCAATGTAAAGCCTATAAATTCCATCTTGAGAAGTTTGGTTGAATATGAATATGTGAAATTTATGTAGCTAAACAACACAATTCTAATGTGGGATAATATTATCCAAAGTTATGAAGGTGACACCAAGGTAAAAAGTGCTAAACTTCAAGCGTTTAGAATTCAATATGGAACCCTTAAATGCATGATGACGAAATAATTATAAGCTTTTTATTTTTAACTCAATGAAAAATCTTGGTGATGAAATAAAGGATGCTACTTTTGTTGAAATTTTTTTGAGATCACTAACTCCAATGTTCAATTCCAAAGTCTTTTCCATTAAAGAAATGTAAGATTTGAAGAGTCTTACTCTTGAACAACTCCATAAGATATTGATAGCTTTTGAGATGAGAAAAGGGGGTCCATCAGATATCAGAGAAACAACTTTCAAAGTCACTCATAATGGGAAGGAAAAGGAAAAGATTAAAGATACAAGCTACATTTCAAATGAGGAAGAAGAAAATTTCATGAGAAAGTTACAGATAAGAACTAGCAGGTTCAAAAGGTAAGCTTCCTTTTAAATGCTTTACCTATGGAAGAGTAGGTCATTATGCTAATAAATGTCCTTATAAAGATAATCATGATAAAGGGAAGAATGTTACAAAGAGGAATGTTGGATAAGGTTTTGATAGTAAGAAAAGTTTTTATTCTAATGAAGATAGTTAAATAACATTTGATGATCAAGAAATTTCATATTCAAATTCTAACAATTGTTATCAAGTACTTATGGCTCTTGAAGATCAGTCAAGTGAATCAGATAGTTGTGAAGTAGATGACTGATCTAGTAGATAACAAATATGCTCAAATTTTGAATTTGTTGGAATGGATTGAAACCTAAATGACCACGTAGATCTCATTGTTCTGAATCTAGTGAAATTCGTTTCACAAAAAAGGGACGTTGTATGCTCCCAGAAATGTGTTCTGATCATTTTGGGAAACAAAGAAATTTCCAAAAGGAATTTTGCACGGTTTCCAAGACAACAATTCGTACAACCACTACAAGAAAAAAGGTCATTGGTGAGAGTCATGCTTGTGACAGACCTTTAAGGTCCATCACCAGTGTCACATATGGTGATTTTCTTTAAAAAAGCGTTGTTGTAAGTGTATATAGTGATGGTTCTTTAAGGTTTGTCACCAAATCCATTTTCAATGACACTTTTGGTGAGGGTCGTTAAAGGCCCGTCACTAATTCTCTCTTTGGTGACACTTCTAGTGTCGATCTTTTATTGACCCTCACCAATGCTCTTTTTGGTTAATATGGGTGACGGTCAGAAACATTTCATCAGCATTGATCATTCCAATGAATTTTTGATGACTCTATGTACCTGTTACTATATTTTTTGTCAAAGCATAATGATTTAAGACCATTAATGTTGTGGAGTAATTTTCATTATGTGTCCAAAGTCATAGTGGTTATAATAGATAGTCAATTTGTTAAGAAGTAATTAGTGTGTATCATTTCCTCAAGTCATAAGAATATAGTTTTTCTATGAGTCAACACATGATTCATCTCTATTAGGTTTATTATCTAAAAAATTTCCTTTAAATAAAGTTCCACTAGTGTGTGCAGGAACTAGATTATTTAATACATAATAAAGCTCTATCAATTCTATTAATGAGAGAGACCCAGCACTCCTCAACACTCATGGCACACCTTAACATGCTTTGGAACAGTACACTAACATTCCTTGGCACCTCGCATGTCTTGGAACATATTTGTACCTAGAACATCTTTTTACCGAGAACATCTTGCCATGAGCAAGATACCCAAGTACATGTTGGCATGCCCTAGCATAGCATAGCACTCCCCTATCATGTGTTGGCATGCCTTGTAGTCCCTAGCATGCAGTTGGCACACATTGGCACTTGGCATGTATTGGAACATATTATTAATGTGCCTAGCATGACCCTTTTGAAAATGATAAAGTCTCAACTTATTAACCCTCTTATGTGTTCATTTCCTTGCATTTTAGCTTGGTTAATCTAGCAAATTCACTTTAGATAAAGTTTCACTAGTGTGTTTAGGAACTATATTATTTAATACATAATCAAGCTCTATCAATTCTATTAATGAGAGAGACCTAGCACTCCTCAACACTCATGGCACACCTTAACATGCTTTGGAACACACTAACATTCCTTGGCACCTTGCATGTCTTGGAACATCTTTGTACCTAGAACATCTTACATGAGTAGGATGCCCAAGCACATGTTGTCATGCCCTAGCATAGCATATCACTCCCCTAGCATGTGTTGGCATGCCATTTAGTCCCTAGCATGCCCTAGAACACCTTGGCATAATATTCCATTGGCATACATTAACACTTGGCACACATTGGCACTTGGCATGTATTGGAACATATTATTAGTGTGCCTAGCATTCCCCTTTTGAAAAATATAAAGTCTCAACTAATTAACCATATTATGTGTTCATTTTCTTTCATTTTATCTTGTATATTCCTTTTGTTGCCTTGAAAATCCTTGATGCATATTGGCATACTCTGGTACCTTGCACATCGACCTAGCATGTCTTAGCACCTAGCATGTGTTGGCATGCCTTCGCACTATTTCACACATGTTAGCACACCGCAGAACTACCTAGCACACTCTAGAACTTCTTGACATGCCCTGATATTCCCTAGCATGCCCTACCCGTGCTTAGCATACCTTGCCACTCACTCCTTGGCATGACATCTAGCCCTCATTGACACTCATTGCCACACCCTCATATTCATTCACTTCCATGCATTTTGACCTAGTGCTCCCTTGTGTTGTCCTAGTACTCCCTAACACTCCTTGGCATGCATTGGCACTCTCTAGCACACACTAGCACTCTTCGACATGCTCGGGCACTTCATAACATGCATCAAACTCCTTGACACACATTGACACTTGGTACGTGTTGGCACTTGGCAAGTCTTAGAATGTTTGGCATGTGTTGATATGACTTGGTATGCTTTGACATGGTTTAATATTAAATTTATTTGAGATCAATTATTCGAAAGTAGATGAGAATCAAAGGAGGCATATTTGGCACTTATAATGCACTAACACATGGCACTTGGCACCTAGTGTTGGTGTGCTTAGCATTCCCCTCATGGAATAGGTAAATTTATGACTTATTAACCCTATTATGTGTTCATTTCCTTGTAGTTTAACTTGTTCCTCCCTTTTGTTTCCTTGACAGTCCTTGGCATGCATTGCCACACCCTTGCTTATCTTGGCATGCCCTAACACTTGGCACATCTTAGCTTGTTTGACATGCCTTTGTACCATCTAGCACATTTAGCATGCCCTAGCATTCCCTAACACACCTTGGCAGTCATGCCCTCACAACTAGCATTAAATGTTTCCATGACTTGGGAACCGTACATTCCCTAGAACACCTTGGCACTCCCTGGTTGTCATTCCCTCATAGACAGCCTTACTTTTTTTGTGACTTGGGAACCTAGCCAATTCATTAGCAAAAAAATGTTGTGCCCAACCCAAAGTCTCCATTTCTTTGAAATTTCTTTGTCCATGCCTTATCACAACCATTGGCTTGCCTCCTGCAAGTCTTATTTTTAACTTCTCCTAAAACACTTCATCCTTGGGACACCTAGAATTCACTAACACTCCTTCGCACACACTCTTATTCGTTCATTTCCAAGAATTTTGACCTAGTTCTCCCTTGTGTTCCCCTGACACTCCCTAACACTCCTCAACATCCATTGAAATTGTCTTCCCTGACACTCCCTCACAACTACCCTTACTTCTTGTAGAGTTGGGAACCCAACTAAGTCCTGCCTCGACTACACCAACTTAACCAAGTTATAGTTACTACAAATAGACTATGCCTTTTTCACCTAAGAACTGTCTATAACACATCTCATGCTACGCATGTCCAATCTCAACTCATACCACTTAACAAGTTACCAAGTCAAGGCTCATGTCAAACCATGACCATAAAACAACTAAGCAACATCGTTTACATCTTGACATGCAATAACATCTGACACGTCTAATAATCCCTTACCCCTATCTGGAGCGTGTTAGCATCCCATACATTTCTTGGCATTATTTGCACTCCCTAGCACACCATAACACTCCCTAGCATACCCTAGCACTCCTTAGCACACCCTAGCACTCCCTAACATGCCTTGTTACTCTAGCATGCCTTGGCACTGCCTAGCATATAACCTTGTCACTCCCTCCTTGGAACACTTGGAACTTGTTGACACTTCCTATCACACACTCTTATCTATTCATTTCCATGCATTTTGAACTAGTTCTCCCCAGTGTTTATGTGGCACTCCCTAAATTTTGCTAGCACACATTGGCATAGCCTGCCACCTGACACATCTTAGCATGTTTCCTTGGAACTACCTATCATATCTTGTCACTCCCTCCTTACCACACATAGAACTCACTAACACTCCTTGTCACACACTCTTATTCATTGATTTCCATGTATTTAAAACTAGTGATCCCTTTTGTTTCCTTGGCACTCCATAACACTCCTTAGCATGCATTGTCACACCCTATCTTCTGGCACATCTAGGTATGTTTCCCTAGGCTCTAGCATGCCTTAACACTGCCTACCATACCTTGTTACTCCCTCAAGACACTTGTATCTCACTAACACTTCCTGTCACAAACTCTTATTTTTTCATTTGCATGCATTAATTTGACCTAGTTCTCTCGTGTGTTTCCCTAGCACTCCCTAGCACTTCCTAGCACATGTTGACACACCTTGATACCTGGCACATCTTGGATGCATGTCACCCTAGCAATCTAGCATGACTTAGCACAACCTAGCTTACCATGTCACTCTTTCATTAGCACACTTGGAACTCACTAACACTCCCTGTTACACACTCGTATTCATTCATTTCCAGGAATTTTGACCTTGGTCTCCTTTATGTTTCCCTCGCACTCCCTAACACTCCTTAGCACGTATTGGCACACCTTGGTGCTTGCAGGCATATCTTGGTATACTTCCCTAGCACTCTAGCATGCCTTGGCACTGCATGGTATACCTTGCCACTCCCTCCTTAGCACACCTAGAATTTGTTGCCACTTAATTTCCATGCATTTGAAACTAGTGTTCCCTCATGTTTCCTTGGCACTTGGCCCTAACACTCCCTAGCATGCTTTCGCACCACACCTTGGCACCTGGCACATATTGGCATGCCTTAGCAGTTGGATTGTCTTAGCATGCCTAACATGCCTTGGAACTTTATATCATGTGTTATTACTTCCTAACATATCCTGGCACACCTTAACACTCCCTAATTTTCATGCCCTCATAGATAGCTTTACTATTTTTGCGATTTGGAAACCCAACCAAGTCATTGGAAAAATAGTGTTGTGCCCAACCCAAAGTCTCCCTTTGTCTAAAACTACTTTGACCAACCTATTATAATTGTAACCATAATATTGCCTCCTATAATTCCTATTATGACCTTCTCCTAACAAACTTTGTCCTTGAGACACTTGGAATTCATTGACACTCCTTGACACACACACTTATTTGTTCATTTCCATGTATTTTGACCTAGTTCTCCCTTGTGATGCCCTAACACTCCCTAACATTACTCAACATGCATTGGCAATTCTTGACATGTGTTAGCATGCCTTTTCATTCCTTGGCATTCCCTCACACTCCTTAGCTATAATGCCCTCACAAATACCCTTACTTTTTTTGGGTCTTGGGAACCCAACCAAGTCTTGCCTCGACTACAACAACTTGACCAAGTTACAGTTACTACAACTAGACTATGCCTTGTTCACCTTAGAATTGACTATAACTCATCTTAGGTTACTCATGTATATTTTCAACTTATCCAACTTAACGAGTTACAAGTTACCATGTCAAGTCTCACGTCCAACTGTGGCCATAAGACAACTGAGCAACATCATTTACATCTTGACATGCCATAGCACTGGCACATCTAATAATCCCTTGGCACTATGTGGCATGTGTTAGCACCCCCTACATTCCTTGCCATGCTTTGGCACTCCCTAGCACTCCTTGACATGCCCTAGAAATATAGCATGCCTTGGCACTGCCTAGCATATAACCTTGTCACCCCCTCCTTAAACACCTGAAACTCACTGACACTCCTTATCACACACTCTTATTCATTCATTTCCTTGCATTTTGAGCTAGTTCCCCCTTATGTTTCCATGGCACTCCCTAACACTCCCTAACACCTAACACAAATGAAAATTTTCTTATTCTTGGCTATGGTGTTCTTCTTTTATACATGTGACCCTTGACTATGACATGAAATCCTCTAAAATCTTCTTAAAGGATGGAGCTCCTCTTCATGCATGAATCTAGTGGAATGTGACAAGTTATCCCAAATTCATCCAAATATGTAATTTGTGCCTTGGGAAATGTGAAAGGTACCCTCGGTGGGAAAACATGAATAAATATTTATGACCAAGTGCCCTAAATGTGAGATGTTTGCCACTTGTCAATTGTTCCTCTTGTTGATGATGAAATCGACACCCTAGTTGTGCAAGGCTCATAAAGTGTCACTGTGCGTCAACTCAAGGTTGTTTCCATTTTCACCACAGCAACAAATCCTCTCAGTTTGGATTAATTATTGAATTCTAGGGGTGTCCCAAAGCACAAATTTATGGGGTATTTTATGTGACTATATCACTAGCATTGAAAACCATATTTACATTGGATGGTTTAACATCTTGATTATTGCTTTCATCACAACACCTCCAGTAGATATTGATGGTGTTCATGAGCCTATTTCTAGTTGTAATAAGGGGATTAGGGGCTCCCTTATCACAACCCATAACCCCTAATGTGTTTAATCCCTTAGCCAAGGGAGCCCAAGGTTGTAGTTGTAGGGCAATTGGGACCAAATTTTGGGGGTTCATAACATTAGGAAAAGTGGAATGGCATGACCAAAAAGGTTGTGGGGGGGTATGTTATGGTGTATTGAATGGGGAAAGGGGACACAAGGATCAGAGGTAAAAGCATGGTTTACTAAGATCTATAACCCTAGCATTAGAAAATGAGAAGGGGGCTTAAGACTTAATTTCATAGGGTCTAGGGGACCTAGAGGGAAGGTAGCAAGAGAAATTGATAGGGTAACCCCCAATAGTGGTGATAAGGGGATTAGGAGTCCAATTATCACAAACCATAAGCCCTTAACCGATAACCACCAAATTCCCTATCCCCTTAACCCCCAATCCATAATCCCTTAACCCCTACACTCACAACTCATAACCCATAAACCCCTTGGCTCATTAATTTTAAGACACTAACCCCTAACCTATAATCCATGAACTGAATCCTAAGCCGTAACTCCTTATCATCCTAACATGTAAACCTTTTAACCCCTAACCCTTCATTGCCTAAACACCTTAACTGGTAACCCCTTAACCACAAACACCTAAATCCCCTAAATCTTAAGTACTTAACCTCTGAACTCAATTGTGTCAATATAGAATAATATACATAAGAGAAAATAAAATGATATTATCCATGTCAATGCTTGAAATAACCTTAAATTAGTCATTAGTGGCGAGCCACAGGGTGAATGTGGGGCACTATTAAAGTTACATCATATTCAAATTCATTTTACATTGTGAGGTTGTTTCTCAATAGGGTTGAACTATCATCACAAGGAAGCATGACACATTTTTGTGGGGGGGCGATTAAAGTTGTAACACAATTCAAGTGATTTACACCTACAATGTAAATGAAATCATTGTATGTTTGTGTTGGGTTGTTAGAGAAGTTATTTATAGACAATACATTCAATGTACTTAGAATTCATCTTTTCAAGGCCTCGACTCTAACCTCGATTTGTACCAGGAACGCTTCATGCAAATGAAAGGGGAACTTTTTGTTTAACCACATTTGCATAAGAGCACCAGATGTTTCCCTTAAAATCCCCTTTGGTGCATTCAAAGTGGGTTTACATTTGTGTCGAGTTGAAACTAATCATAATAATCCTCCTCTTCTTAAATATAACATCTGCTAGATTTTCCATATACACGAGATACTAGAATTAAAGGATAGCCAAATACCCCAAGGAAGAATGAATGGTCGTCTCCTAAAGTGATTTAACTCTTTAATATCATACAAAAATTTCAGATAATCTTCAATACTTTCTCCTTGCTAGATGTTCTTACAACATGTTAAAGCTCCCAACTGTGATAAAGAAATCCTCGTATATGGGTAGTTTATAAGAAAATGTATAATGTTTTTCATGGATTATCGACATAAAACATAGTGTCCCAACCCTTGTCAAATCTTTCTTTAAAAAGCCTCTTGTGTCAAAATCTTGTTTTTTATTGCCAACCGTACAAATATCGAAGTCTTCAAAGGGGTTATGGTATTCCATAGAGATTTCCACCATGATTTGACTCACCTTGTATTTCATTTGAAAAAATTTCTTTATATCCTGTTTGGTTCTCAAATGTAGGATTTTTGAAGCAAATAAACTCATCCTATTCTTCTCCTACTCCAACATGACTCTTGATAAGCCTCCTAATGTAATAATTCCATTGTCTAATATGAAGCCTTTCTAGTCCCAACACATTAGAAGTCATCTAGTCGTGGTACCATAAGAATATATTTATTGGATCAACAATCCAAGTTGAAGGAAGAAAATATACACCTTGCAAATAAAAAATGAGCTCATTTGAAAGTCTATATAAATTACCACTTATAACCCGAAAGTCAACTCCCATCATAACCATCAACCCCATTACATGTCTTCCACATAGTCCGATTTCCAAATAGAAGAAAAGATGGTACCAATGTTTTCCACACGATTTAGTTTCCTACTAGAGAGAAGATAGTAACTTATATGGTTTCCACTTAATTGATCCATTTTGAAAAGTTTTATTTTGCCTCCTTATCCATTCTATCAAAGACAAATATCTATGTACTTTTGAATCATTCTAAAATTTCCACAACATTTCTAAAGTTGTCTCCATGGATTTCTTATTACAGGTGCCTCACCAAAGTGATTTTTAGAGAATTAGGTATTGGTATTGAGGGTATGTGTTTGTGGGTAATGTAATTATTACCATGTATACCAAATGTATAACAATTGGATAATTTGCAAAACCTTGATCTAAATTGCTCACAATATCTACACTTCATGTTGAGATAGCTTGTAGTGCTCTCTCACATAAGGAGTTGGAAATGAATAGATCACTCATAAAGACAAGGCTTGTCTAGCCCTAAAGCACAAGGAGTGAACCCTTTACAAATATTTTTTTTTCTAAACAAACTCAATTGTGTCAATGTAAAATACTATACATAAGAGAAAATAAAATTATATTATCTGCATCAATGCTTGAAATAGCTTCACATTATCCATGAGTGGTGAGCTAGGGGGTGAATGTGGGGCACTAATAAAGTTACTTCATGTTTAGATTCCTTTTACATTGTGAGGTTGTTCTCCAATAGGGTTGATGTATCATCACAAGAAAAAATGACACATTTTTGTGGGGGAGCGATTAAAGTTGTAACACAATTAAAGTGATTTACACCTCCAATGTAAATGACATCATTGTATGTTTGTGTAAGGGTGTTAGAGAGGTTATTTATAAGCAATACATTCAATGTACTTGGATTTCATCTTTTTAGGGCCTCGACTCTAACATGGATTTGTATTAGGAACACTTCATGCAAATGAGAGGCGGCCTTTTTGTTTGACCACATACGCACAAAGGGCACCGAATGATGCCCTTCAGTTTCCCCTTAGTGCATTCAAAGTAGGTTTACATTGGCATCGAGTTGAAACTAATCATCATTATATTCCTATTCTTAGTAACATCTGTTAGATTGTCCATATACACAAGATAGAATTAGAGGATCACCTCATCTATAGATGCCCCATTTATTATGATATTCAAGGGATGTTCTATTGTCTTTATTAAGATTTAGATGGGTCATTGTCTACATTCTTTAAATACACGTCTAGCTCTTTTTATGAGGGAGGTCCTTGGATTTATATTTTTATATAAGGCCTTATGTGGACTTCCCCTTTAGAACTCTTCCAAGGGGGTCACCTCTTTCCATGTTGCCTTGCCTACTTAGGGCCAAATTGACTAACCAAGATTCAAACTTCTTAAACTATCAAATTAGTGAGGTGTCATACCTATTCTTGACCCCATCAACGAGACATCTTTCTTCATAGATACTTTTGAGGATTTCCCATTGTAGATCACATGTTGGATTCCATAGGATCTATTACCCCATTTTCTATTTGGGCTTTTAGATGATATTTTAAAATTTTCATTGTCATCTCAAACCCTGCAATTCTTGTCACATTGATCATTTTCCAACTAAGATACATGGATCTATATGTAATTCATGGATGTACCATTGGTTTGATGACATCTTACCTTAGCCATATAGGACACTAGGTGTAGGAAGAGGTTCCTTTATCCACCACATTTAGCTTGATATGTATGATCCATGCATATATGATATTTGTAATGTGTATTATTTTTACTGTGTTCAATTAAGCACTCTATTATAACTCTCTATGATTTGGCTATAACTTTTAAGTTGAGTTGTTCCATGGTGTTCCATAATTTACTCAAAGAAGTGTGTCATCTTGATGATTTGGGTATATTCTTGGTGATTTGAGTAGGTGCTACACATTGATCTTATTGTATCCCTTATTTCCTTTAGACAAATTTTATCCCATGTCTCTCTTAACAACACATGTGAAGGCCTTCTAAACTATGGCTAGCTTCTAATAGGGTATTTTTCAGCTCTAAGTGAAGCTCCTAAAAAATAATGGGCTACCTATAGCTATATGAATTTATTGATAACATTATTCACATATTTGTGGTCTTCGTAAGGGTTAGTGGATATTTTCCTTATGTGTAAACCTCATGTCCCTCTTCCCTCCTTATATAAACATAGTTTCTTGTATTAAAAAGGCATTATATAATTTTTGTTGATGTCCTAATTAGACCAACATTATGGCTTTGTGAGCTTTAAACATTATTATTAGATATAACCTCTATGTCAAGTGAACTCCTTTTAGTTAAATGAAAAAAAAAATCTTAAACTCAATAGTGGAAACATAAGCTACCAGCTACCATAACAATCTCCTTATAATATTTTACTACCTATTAACTGATCTATTAGAATCTAATTTAATTTCCCGCCACTATTATTTCTTCCCAGGTTGGGTGAGAGTTTAGTGTGCACTCTCTCTCTCCTCATAATCTCTAAGATTTCACCGCATATACCCCTTTATAATATTCAATCCTTCACTACCCTATGGGTTCGACAAGATTTTAATGTGAATTTACTAGATCATATCTGGGTTTGTTCTTTTTCGAGCTTTAGTTGAGATATTATACTCCTGATTGGGGGGTTTTTGTTGCAATGTGGAGCAGAAAACATATCATCTGCATATGGAGATAAAATGACAACCTTCAAGGATCCGAGAAGAGAGTGTGTATGGATACGTGTTCAAAAGGTATTTTTTTTATATCATTTCTATGATTTTTATTGTTAAAACTTCAAAGGGGTTAAACTTGTATACCAAATTATGGAGAAGAAGGAAAAGTTAGGATTGACAAGAGTTTATAAATTCAATCATATTTGTTTCGTGGTTAGCAAGACTGGGCACTCCTGTGGTATTGTGATATTAAATTTTTGAATGAGCGTTTTGGGAAATTTAATGGTGATGTGGATTGATCAAGTGTTTGGAGCTAAAGATGCAACTTTAATGAGTGTAATTGGTGTTATTAGTTTGGGACAATTTATGTGTTAATATTTCTTTCTAATGCAAACTAGGTCACCTGACACTAGGATTGGATTTGAGTGTTTTACATAGACATGAAAGCCCCTAAACAGGACTTGAGGGATACATGTGTATATAAATTAGAAATGATTAAAATTATAGAAAAAAATGCAGACGGAAAGATGTAATTTTTTTTAGCATTTAGAAAATAGAACTATATCAAATACACAAGAATACACCATAGATCATATATATAGAACCATGAATTTTGGAGTCAGAATTGTAGTTTTCAACATCATTAAAATGAATTTTACATAAATAAGATGATACTATTGATGGGAATGCCAATGGAAAATACAAAATAGGGTGGATTCGTAGAGGAATCTCATGAGTGATGAGTCATAAGCTATATCTCGTTCTTCTGCATCTTATAATCAAAATCATCAAGATCACCACCATTGTTGATGTGCTCTCCTTCAATGTCATTTATATCCATTACAAGATTTGCATTTCCTTATTGAGTTTCCACGACACTTAAGAATATGGTCTATGTCTAAAATGATGATCATAAACACACTCAGATTCCTCAACACTTCTACTTTGCACAGCAGAATAACAACCATCAGTGAATCAACTAGTGCACATGACAATTTTTAACTTTTTAAACCCGCTACTTGTTATATTACAAACTATAATACAACAATATTAGTGCTCTCGTACTAGGGATTGTGACCCTTACATACAACCCTGATAGAAGGGCACAGCTAGGGATTGGTTTCAACAACTATGACCACCAATCTCCCATGAACAAGATACACTTGACCTACTTGTTGATGTGGTGCCCCACAACCCTTTTAGTCCATGTACCTTGAACACGTCTGGTGGGTTCTCTTGCATCCCAATTCATTGATCACTACAATTGTATCTTCAACTGTCCAACTTGCCACTATCAATGATCACAACTCCTTTTGTGTCACTGAACTTTTGGCTCATTGATCTACCCACAAGTATCCCTCTTGCTTCATTAAGAATTATGCTCATTGCGTCTTCTGAAACTGCCCCCTTATCAACCATATGGCTCCTTTCATTAGCTGAACTAGGGATCCCATTAAATTTCCTCCTCATAGTCCATTGGTTCCTTTCATGAACACTACACTTGAGGTCTTCAAGCTACCCACTAGTTGCACTTTCGTCCTTCAAAGTTACCAACATGTAGGGATTGAAAACCTACCCTCTTATCACCGCAATGACATTTGCATTTGCTGATCTAGGGCACAACTTTAATCAACTTTCTTGACTGCTATTTTGGTTGCTTCAAATATAAGTCCTTAGCGCTTCCAAAACTGCCCACTTACAGTCCTATTTTGACTAATCTAGGGCATCCATGACACTATTGTTCATTACCCATGAACATACCTCTAAACTTCTCATCTAATCTGCCTTCTCTAGCCTTCCTTCCTCCATGTCAAAAACTACCCTTACTTCTGTCCACTCACTTATACTTATATGCACAAGGTAGAGTACTCACAACCCTCTTTAGGTTCTATTAACACCTAGAAACCCCTTGTTTCTGGGAAAACTAGTGTCTATTTAGATCTGCTAGCCCCACTAAGATGAGTAGCTATCTTAGAAACAAACAATTCAAAGTAACTTGTGTTTTCCTTTATGGGAGATAGATGAGAGAGAAGCAGAGAGCACCAACCTTAGTATTTCGCTTGGTTCCTCGCTTGTTTCCTCTCTCCTTTGATAGAGCTTCGCCACTCCTTTCTCACTTTTCCCACTTCAAAGAACACTTGTAGAGGAAAAGCAACAAAATACCATCAAAGCATAGAGATCTATAACCATAAACAATGTAGAATCAGATGTACATTAACCATACAAATCCATACACAAATACACGATTCAAAAATATACAAGTATATGGAGGAAAACTCAAATAACTTTATTGATAGAAGTAGTAGAAGAGAGGATTACAACCCAGATATCTAATCCAGCGCCATCCTCCCACCATGAAAGCCCTCTTCACCTCATGAAAAGCTAGATCACCCAACAATACAATGTTTCATTGAGAAACCAACAACACTTCCTTACAAAATACAAAATTTTAGCCTTTGGATCTCTAGGATGAGGGATCCATATATAGATGTTTGTAGGGGGGTGAGTCAGCTTCTGGGATTTTAATTAGTGTCATTTCACTGATAGTTCTTGGTTCCACTTGGAGATTTCATGATCTCTTACTCATCCCTAGGCGAATTCAGAGAGGCAAGTGTCATATGAGCAATTTCTAGAAGATTCTCTGAGTTTCCACCTAGCAAACTGCCTTTGCCATTTGTTTGCTCTCACTCATCACACCCTACAGAAGGGATTTTCAGTATGCATCGCACCCCTTGTGTGTAACAGGTGAGATGCATCATACCCTCAGCATGGAGTAGTCTGTATGGTCCAGTTTTGACCAGTTCTGAGTAGTTTTTCAAGGAGAACTTCTAGGAAATGATGTAATCAGTTAACCTTGATCCTTTAGGCTATGAAACAACACTTTTAGGGGTTTAAGAGCCCTTTTTTTATCAACATATGTGATTGGGGTTGCAATGCCCAAATATGTCTATAAGAGTTGCCCCCTAAAGCATGAGGTCGTAAATCTTCTGATGTCGGGTGAAATGCTTTATCATGAGGATCCGAGGTTTTTCAAATTGGAAGGTGACCTATAATAAGATACAATACAATACATTATCTTCATAATATTTTCATGATCTAGCTGAGGTGGGAATTCCCATGCTCAGCTTTATAAATTCATTTTCATGTACATAGGATAGACAACCATCTATGTGGTAGACTGATGATTCTGGTAGAGCCATCATCCCTTAGCTTGGATGATTATCTGTGTAACTATGATGTCTTTATTTTCCTAAATATATTGCAGCTCAGATGGATGAAACTAGATCCGGGGTCTTCAAACGCGTTCAATCTTCGCCCGATGTACAAGTCGATCCATGTGAAAAGATGTTTTGAAGTCAAACATGGAAAGACATTGCCTGATTACTAGCCAATGATGTAAGCTGTTAATAGGCATGAGAGGAATCACCGATAATGATAATGACCCTCAAGGTACTATAGCACAATTCACAGGGTGTGAATACATGAGTTGATGTCAAACACCATGCAAAATCTTTCGGTCAAAGTCCATTGATGTAAACCAATGGCCAGAAGTGAGAAACTTGCCATTGAGGCTGTTATATACCTAGGGGGGATAATATGGGGTACCAAGGGAGGTGCCCATGGTAATAATGTAATAATGGTATGGGCTATAGTAATAAATAAGGTGGTTAACCCATATCATGTAAGGGACCACAAGTAGTTAGTAATAATGTAATGGGCCCATGGTATTAGTCGATGGTATGAGGGAACCATGGTAATGATCCATGGTATTGTATGTATGAGGCCTATATAGAGGCTAGAGACTCCACATGGAGAAGTCAAGAAATATTGTCAAGGATTATTGTATGAACAAGCATATGGCTTGTGGAGTGTTCTCCTTCCTTAAGGAGTGAATGTATGGTGTTGCCCTACCTTAAGGGTTTGATCAATAAAGAATCATTTCATATTATTTCTGGGTTTATTTGCATTATTTTATATTTTCATATCAGATCTATAATATTTCTAGGTTAGATCTACAACAATTGGTATCAAAGCTACAACAATTGGTATCAGAGCTATATTTCTAGGTCAGAGTTACAACAATTGGTATTAGAGCTATAACAATTGGTATCAGAGCTATAACAGAGGCATGCAAGCTTCAAAGTACTGAGAGGGTTGTTCCTAAGTCAAATTCTTAGATAATGAGCTGATGTCGACAAGAAGTGACCCATTGTAGGAGGGCCTTAATGAATCCCACATTTATGACACGAAACGGAGCAAATGATTTTGTGGAGGTGAAAATGATCTAATGATACAAGGTTCATGGGTGGCGGTCCTGAAAGAATGGAGCGTGAAGGTATTGCAGTGGATGAGGCATTGGCTGGGTTGGTGAATTCTCTGAGCGACTTATCTTGAACATATCGGTGACGCTGAAATGGATTGGTAGCGTTAACCCCAAAAATGGATGGTACGGAGGACCAATGGTGATATGAATAGTGAACAGAATAACCCAACCTGACTCAATCATCGCGATGGCGTGAAAGTGTCATGTTCAAGAGAAACCTGTTACCAATGAAGTTCTTCAAGTTTTATTCCCTTTTTCCCCAGTCATTGCTGACCAGTACCTCTGATTTTTGTCAAGCTTGAGGAGGATAACATATGCTTGTTGTATAATTTGCCCTTCGGGCAAACCTGTCGCTATGTTTTAGCGAGCCTAGCAATAGTGAAACTCACTCTTGTCTGTATGGACAAGTTTGTTGCTATTGTTTTAACGAGTTTAATGACAAAGGTAACTTGGTCCTTTTCATGTTTAGAGAGTTTGAAAAGAGATGGAAAGGAAACTCCAGTAGTCCTTTTTGGTGGTATAATCTCTTAAGTCTGAAAAAGTATAAAAAAATACAAAATGGATGACTTTTCGATAGTTTTAGTGAGCCGAACAAGACAAGCACTCGATATTTTTGTGTAGTGATCCCTTAGGTCAAAAAAGATTAAAATATAGAGGAGGGATGGTGCTTTCCTTTACTTTAACGAGCTGGAAAGGCCAGTAGCTCAACAATCTTTTCATATTTTACGAGTCTAAAAAGAGCTTAAAAGAGACTCATTTTTTAGGAACGAGTGATGTTTTCAGGTAGCAACTGGTTCTAGATAAGTTTGGAACTTTTCAAGCACGACAGTGTAAGGAAGGTGGCTAACAGAATCACTCGTCACAGCTTTTCCTCAAAGGGGTAAACAATCAAGTGGAGACTATGATCGGCTAAAAGAGTGGAGGTGACGGTAAGAACACAACCAAGGCTCAAAAGGCTAATAGTAATGTGATCACAAAGGTTATTTACTGAAAGGCGGGTTTATTTTTTAATGAGATTGAACCTTGTGCCAACATGTGCTCAGTGTTAGGTTTATTTTTTAACGAGCTTGAGCTTTGAGGAAACATTGCTCGTAACAGTTGTCTTTTAAAGATGTCTCTTCTTAGTAGGTTCATTTTTTAGTGAGCTTGCCCCATGTGAAACTTTGCTTAGGAGACTTTTGTATGCAAGCTAGCAATGAACGACTACTATACTAAGGTTAATGAACTACTGAGGTTAGGTAGGACAGTTTCATACAAAATGTTTCCTTTGCTTTTCCGGTGCCGTCGACAAAGGTGAATGGTTCATCAGACCAATCACCTAACCTAAGTAGTTGAAGTTAGTAAATGCTACGGGGTTAGATTTATGCCGGTCGCTTTTCGCTTGCATAAAAAAGGTTTGTATGCCCCTAGGTATGAAGAAAAGTAGAGTTTCCCGGTTACCATATGGAAGTCTTTGCATTAAAGCAAGATTGTTTCATCTGTGGAGCAGTCAAAACACTTCCTTGGCTCTGTCCATCGAAATAGACAAAGGTGAATGGTGTGAGCTTGCAATCACATAACCTTCAAGGATATCCTATTTCTGATTGATCCCATATCCTACACGGATGAGTGTGTCAGACCAATCATATATCCTACGAGGAAACCTATCTTTTCATCTAGGGTTCGCCTACTGAAGCAGACTAGGGCACATGCCCCCTGGTTTTCGTCACATTCACCGAATCACTCGCAGTCATTGGGTGGATGGACTAGAGGTTGATGAGACATTCCTTGTGCAAAGAGACCATTTAGGGATGGAATTTGACTACTAGCCGTGTTTGAACTGGGGAATCAAAGTTGGTCAACAAGTTGTACCATTATACCTTCATACGGGAAACACATCACCCGAAAGAGTGAGGAAACAATAGCTCCCATGCTCTAAATGTAGTTACGCCCAAGGCGTAGATTGTAATCTAGTGGCCCTTGGACTACCATGATGTTCAAATGAATGGTTTTCCTTCTCAAAGTTATAGGCAAATTTGGAAGGATCCCTAACGGTTGACTGGTTCCTTTATTGAAGCCTGACAAATTTGGAATCTCAGGAAGAAGCGATGGTGAACCAAGTGCTTTCCAAGTAGTTGAGGAAAGGATACTCATGGAAGCCCCTTCATCTATGATAGTGATAGCCATGATCATTCTGTAAGCTTGTACTATGATTGAGAATGGTACATTGAATGGTAGGTGAGGTCCGAATAGTAGATTCCAATCAAAGGAAATGACTAGATTACTCAGAGGAGGGACCGAATAAATGGCTGGATGAATCTTTTGAAATGGGGAACTTCCCTCCTTTGGTAGAGGAACGAGTAGATTGCCCTCATGTTCATTAGATTCTGTGTTAACAAAAAGAATTTGAACGATGTCATTCTCATTCTCTTTGGAGACTGTATCATCTAAAGGTGGACCTTCTGAAGACAAGACTAGGTCGATTGTCATCTTGACCTATTGACTTTGGTCTGGTGTGGACTCAGAGGGTTTATCTTCAATGATAGGCATTTTGACCGAAAACAGAGGTATGTCAATTGGATTTTCAACTAGCGATGGACTTGGAAAGAGTTTCTTGTATCCAGGTAGAAGTCGCTACGGTGAAGTAGGACGGTTATCCAAGACTCTTTTAGCTTCACCTAGGAAAGGACAATGGTGGAGGGCATGATCACCTTCACACAACCTACAAGGAAATTTATATTTTCCTCTTTGTCCATTGACTTCATTTCACTAATTGATGGTGTACTTTCAACATGATCGACAGAGGTTGAAGACACCAGATTTTGCAAGCGGAGAGACCAGTCTCCTAAGATCTACGAGATGCAAGGAAAATCTCGATGATAGTGGTTTCCTTAGCAAATGACACATGGAGATTTGGGTTTGGAAGGTGTAGTGTATGGATTTTTGCCAGACAATGCATGGTTGCCCCCTTGCGCGGTTGGCTTCTTCTTCTTCTTCTCCTTCCCTTTCATCTTGTTCTCAACTACTTGGTTTTTAGTGTTACTAGTTTCACCAAGCAAAGAGGAAGAAGGAGAGAGAGAAACAAATGAAGTGGAAGGTGGGGGAGCAACTCTAGTATCATCTGGTTGCTGATTTGATTGTTGAGGAATTACGGTGTTTTGAATGACAGAGGTTGAGAATAGCCATACTGGCAGGTCAATTGTGAGTCCTAGAAGGGACAATGTAGCCATGTATGGAGCACCAATATCTCCCCAAGAAGAGAAAGGACTAGAATTACCCCCAAGGGGAAATCCTTGATTGGTGGACTCCATTATCTCAACCTAAGACCAACGAGGGAATAGTGATGTTATTCTGAATTAAATAAATTTTATGATGCTTTGACACAACTTTATTTTTCAATTTTTAAGAGTCAAGAAAAAGCTAAAGATGACTCTAGTCGCCTTCGATTTTTAATGAGCCTGAAGTGACAAGTGCTCAGATGGACCTTTTCTTTTAAGGAGTCGAAAAGGAATGAAAGTGACTACTCTGGAAATCTAGATAGAGGGATTACCAAACCAATCGTAAAACTACAATATACACCTTGGTGGTAAATTATAGAGAAATTACCAAGGACTTTATGTACGGAAGTCAATCTTCCCGAATGCTGTGCTCAATGCATTGCGATCGATAGGGTGGCAGACACAACTTCTTGAGGATAAAGGATATCAGCCTATTGTGGTCTCCCAATATATACTCAACAGTACGTGGGAGCACAAGTCCGTATTGACACTTGTCGTATCAAAGAGGAGGAATCACCCAACCTACAATGAAAACGATAGTTACTAGGCTTTACGATGCCACAATACGTCTCTAGCCTAGACTTCTAGATGTTGTGCGTTAGGTTCCAAAGCATTTTTATGTTCATTGAGGTTTATTTTACAACTGATCTTTCTTAAGAAGTTTGCCTTTCAAGGTTCACCATGTGATGTAGTTGTATAATTCCTAAATATGAAATCTAAATGATAAACAGTCATTTATTTTCTTTTAGCAATGCAAATCCTAGCTACTAAGGAAACAAGAGTACGATTCTTTCAATAGAGAGCAGAGAGCACACACTAAATGCACTTTTCCTAAATCAATTTCCGCATGCAGTCTAAATGAAAATACACATGCATGTATTTGTTTTTTCGTTTCCTTAATGTGAGAATGCCAAAAAGAAAACTAAGTACATAGTTGAACTACTTTTCTTCAAAGCGACACTTTAACAATTTCTTTTCAAAAACGAAAGGAAGACTAAGACGACACTTTCAATTTTGAATGGGAAACTGTTTTCAACACTTCAAAGAATTGACAATTCAAATCAAATACAATGGAAAAATTACAATTGACTATCTAAAAGAGGAAGACTTTACTACACTCTTTTTCTTGACTGAAAACGACAGTTGTGATACTTTCGAATCAAAAGACGACAGTCAATTAAGCTACTTTTTGCAAAGGAGGACTGTAAATGATGAAAAATACGTCAAAAAAAAATTACAATTCCTTATCAATGGAGGCTAAATAATGTAAAGGAATAAGGCTTCAACAGTGTTATACTAATCATAGGCAGCAAAACTACTGAATAGAGCTGAAAACAATGAAGAGAAAACCAAACTCTGGAGAGAGAAACAATCTCATTCAATCATTGCACCTGTCCTTAAGGGAAACAGGGATGCATCTTACCTGTAGCACATAGGAGGTGTGATGCATCTACACTGCCAATTAGAGACAATGCGATGGTCCAAGGATGAGACTGGGCTTGGTTTTCACCCACAGTTTGCAGCTAAGTTCAGGGATTTAGGTCGAGCTTATGATGGACAGTAAACAAAAAGTATAGAGGTATGATCTAATGAGGTTATTAAGCTACCACCAGGGCACTTAGGATGTTTGCAAGTTAGATGTTTAGTTCATAAACCAACTTGGAGATTAACTGAAGCAATGTTGATCTACTTTGCAGTTGCATAGAAAAAGCAGTTCGAAGGCCAGCTGGCTTAACTTCAGGATCTATCTATAGTTTATAAAGCAAACAACAGTAACAAACAAACAAAATATTTCCTCCCTAGTGGAGTCACCATTTTGTTTCTGAGAAAACTAGTGTCTATTCAGATCTGCTAGTCCCACTAAGACAGGTAGCTATCTTAGAAACAAAGAATTCAAAGTAACTTGTGTTTTCCTTTATGGGAGATAGATGAGAGAGAATTAGAGAGCACCAACCTTAGTCTTTCGCTTGGCTCCTTGCTTGTTTCCTCTCTCCTTTGATAGAGCTTCTCCACTCCTTTCTCACTTGTCCCACTTCAAAGAACACCTATAGAGGCAAAGTAGCAAAATACCATCAAAGCATAGAGATCTATAACCATAAACAATGTAGAATCAGATGTACACTAACCATACATTAACCATACAAATGCATACACAAATACAAGATTCAGAAATATACAAGGATATAGAGGAAAACTCAAATAAATTTATTGATAAAAGTAGTAGAAGAGAGGATTACAACCCAGTTATTTGATCCTCCCAGCATGAAAGCCCTCTTCACCTGATGAAAAGCTAGATCACCCAACAATACAATGTTTCACTGAGAAACCAACAACACTTCCTTACAAAATACAAAATTCCAGCCTTTGGATCTCTAGGATGAGGGATCCACATATAGATATTTGTAGGGGGTGATTCAGCTTCTAGGATTTTGATTAGTGTCATTTCACTGATAGTTCTCGGTTCCACTTGGAGATTTCATGATCTCTTACTCATCCTTGGGTGAATTCAGAGAGGCAAGTGTCATATGAACAGTTTCTAGAAGATTCTCTGAGTTTCCACCTAGCAAACTGCCTCTTCCATTTGTCTGCTCTCATTTATCGCACCCTACAGAAGGGCTTTTCAGTATGCATCGTACCTCTTGTGTGTAACAGGTGAGATGCATCGCACCCTCAGCATGGAGCAGTCTGTATGGTCTAGTTTTGACCATTTCTGAGTAGTTTTTCAAGGAGAACTTCTGGGAAATGATGTAATCAGTTGACCTTGACCCTTTAGGGTATGAAACAACACTTTTAGGGGTTTAAGAGCCCTTTGTTTATCGACATATGTGATTGGAGTTGTAGTGCCCAAATATGTCTATAACACCCTTGTACAAATACACTCAGGTATGTGCCTTCATTACATGGATAACCCAACTATGTCATCACCATCATAGGGTCACAACCCTCCCATCCATTGGCAGATCTTGAGTGAGCAATTTAGACTCCCAGACAAATCAAAATAGTGGCAGTGTATACTTAGGATGAAACACTAGCAAGGGCTAAAACTTTTGTCCTAAATACTTTAGGAACAACCCTTACCAATTTCACCAAACCTATACTCTTTCTTCTTGAAAGTGTTCTACTAGGCCTCCAAAAAACTTTGGATTTGAGCACATTATACTATGAGGATTTCAACGCTCTTCTAGTGCTTCTTTTACAACTATAGAGAAGCCCTAAATTTGGCCTCCATCCATACCTCTTCAACTAGGCATATCCTCCTTTTCTGCTACCAAAACTCTGCACTGGTCCTCCAATGTATGTCACCTTGTTCCAGCTTGGTGACATGCCTTTCACCCTTCCAAAACGGATGCCCTTTGGGACTCAGCCTAGCTCTCAAGAACCAAATCTTCTGCACCATGTGACACTATGGTATTCTTCCCAAACTTGTGCCCAAAACATGCCTTTCAAACTTGGCCAACCCTCCTCCTTGAACTCGAACCAGAACATGAGACACAAAGACAAATCACTCACCTTCTTTTTGCTCCTTATCTAGCTCGACTACTTGAGGAATTCAGCCTCCTAAGCTCTATTTTCACTTGAGAAGAGATTCCATGTTGGTTGATCAAATGAGTATCACAACTTCCCTTATTATAGTATTCTCATGAGGGTAGACGTTGCCCCCAAAAGTGTCTTTTCAATCCTAGTCCAACTCGAAGTTTTTAGAAAAACCCCTACAAACTCAAAGAAAATTATTTTCTTCATTTGATTAAGACCTTTCATCATAGCCTTAGGTGACCCTTTCTCCTTTAAGGGTTATCCACTTGCAACAATGAATAAATAATAATTTTTCCTCTTGATTTTGCGCCCAGTCCCACACCTTGGGATCAAAACCCCATTGCTTGGGTTCTTTGCCCACAAAACCCTTTTGTTTTCAAACCTCTCACAAACCCAACACCTAGGGCTGTGAAGTGCCTCCCAAGCCACACAAATCAACACTCCCTCTTACCAAGGGAGGTACTTCCATTGCATGGAAGTAACCATCATCAATGCTGATGACATTAGCCCATCTGGCATTCATCACTACGGCATACCTTGTAGAATGGACCACGCTATCTCGATAGTGTCTTTGCCTCATCTCATATGAACTTGAAGATCTCAAACTTCCATAGGGTTGCTCCCTCTGAAGCTAGGCTCTCTCTGAGTCTACATGATCTCCACTAGTTGACAGTGCTTCCACTGCAGACACTCTGATCAATTGGCCATTCAAGGTAGCTCTAATACCATGTTGATTTTACACAGCACTAAGTAATTTGGTCTATGTCTAAAATCATGATCGTAAATACACTCAAACGTCTCAACACTTCTACTTTGCATACTGGAATAACAACCATCGGTGAATCAACTAGTGCACATGACAATTTTAACATTTTAAATTCACCACATGTTTTATTACAGACCATAATACAATAGTCTTAGGGCTTCCGTACTATGGATCATCACCCTTACATACATCCCTAATACAAGAAAACAACTATGGCTTGGTGTCAACTACTATGACCACCAATCTACCCTGAACAAGATACACTTGACCTACTTGTTGGTGTCATGCCCCATAACCCTTTTAGTCCACATACCTTGAACACATATGGTGGGTCCTCTTACCTCCCAATCTCCTTATCACTGCAACTGCATCTTCATTTTCCCAACCTACCACTATGAGTGATCATGTATTCTTTTGTGTCACTAAACTTTGTCTCACTAATCTTCCCACTAGCATCCCTCTTGCTCCATTAGGAAGTCTACTCATTGGCTCTTTTGAAATTGACCTCTTATCAGGCATATGGATTCTTTCATCAATTAAACAAGGATCCCATTTTTTTCTCAGTAAATGCTAAATCTATTAAAGTAAGGTAATAGTAAAATTACAAGGAGGACTGAGCCTCGACATATAGGACCTGCATGCTTTCAAAATTGACAGAGCTATCCCATATTTGGGGAGACCATTTACAGTGATCATAAATCCAAGTTGGAGTAAGATTTTCCAACTTCCAGACCATAAGTACATAACCAAAATCAAAGTGAAAAACTCCTAACCGCGCCAACAACACCATATAATTGTTGGACCCAACAACAAACAAAAAGAGTACTAAGAAGGCAGACAAGAGTCATCAAATGAGCTTATCTTGGTCCAGCTGCACTTCCTCCACCAGACATTCTTTGCCATACCAAATATCTTCACCGTACTTCGTCTCGCCCTCCCCGCTGCAATCTGGGAGATTCTGAGCATGAGGAGAGCCGCTTGAAAATCCGTCATCTTCCAATGATGCCGACGAGCTGTGGTTGCTGCCGCCTTGCTGCATATCCATAGGATCACTGCTCGAACTATCTTTAATTCCCTTATCCGCTTCCTACAATCCACCTTGCTTGCTTATATAACCAATATTTCCCTGTTGTTGCTTTGCGCCATGGCCACCCACGATTCTGAGGCGTTCTTGAGAAGATTTCGCCATGTCGATAGCAGAGACAGGGATAGAATAATTCTCCTTCGTGAAGATAATGGAAATGTTAGCAGAAATGATTGGCCAATTTAAACTACTTTGGAACCTGAAATTGAAATTCTGAAACACATGATACGGGAGTGTCCTACGGGAGGGATTAGACGGGGGCATCCTAGCATGAGGGGCAGGCTGAGAAGACTGAGATCGCCTGCGACCTCCTCCTCCTTGTCTCCCACCACGACGACTCAGCAATCTTTGTCGGTGTTATACAGGAATAGCATCCACTCGAATGTTGTTATTCCCACTAAGATGGGTGGCTATCTTAGAAACAAACACTCAAAGTCTACTATTGATTCCTTTTATGAAAATAGATGAGAGGAGAACCAAGAGGGCCAACCTGAGTCTTACACTCGATTTCCTCTCCTTCTTGATAGAGTTTTTCTGCTTCTTCTTTGTCTGCTTAGCTTCAAAAGGACCTGTAGAATCACAACAACATACTACTTGCAAGAAACAAGGATCTAAATTCATAAATAATGCAAGATCAGATGTGCATTAACCATATACAAGCATATATAAACAGGTACACAAGAATATGGAAGGAAACAAGAATAGCTTTATTCAGATGAAAAGTAGCAAGAAGCTTACAACCATGTGCTCTGACCTAGCATCATCCTCCAGCTAAGAAGCCCTTCTTCACCTCAAGCAAAGCTAGATCACCCAACACTGTGAATGTACACCAGAATACCAACAACACTTCTCTATAAGATAAAAAATTCCAGCCTCTGGATCTCTGTGATGAGGGATCCATATATAGATGATTATAGAGAGGTTATTCATCTTTTGGGATCTTGATTAGTGTATTCTCTCTGAGAGTTCCTGCTTCCACTTGGAGAATGATGATCTCTTACTCATCCCTGGTCGAAAATGGAGTGGCAAGTGTCAGAGGAGAAGCTTATGGAAGATTCCATGATCTTCCACCTCGCATTTTTGTCCCTTCCATTTTTCCATTCCCGACCATCACACGCTACAGAGGAGAAAATCAGTATGCATCGCACCCTGTACATTGGGAAGGTGATATGCATTGCACCCTCTGCATTGAGCTTTCAGTATGGTCCAGTTTTGACCATTTATGAGCAGTTTGCAGTGGAGAACTTCTGGGAGATGATGTAATCAGTTGACCTTGTTCCTTTAGGCAGTGAAGCAACACTTTTAGGGACTTAGGAGCCCTCAATTTATGGACATTTATGATTGGGTTGAAGTGCCCAAAAATGTCTATAATAGTTTCCCCCTAAAGCATGAGGTCGTTAATCTTTTTTGATGTCGGGTGAAATGCTTTACTATGAGAATTTGAATTTTTTCCGAGCTGGGAGGCGACCTGTAATAAGATACAATAAAATACATTATTTTGACAACATTTTTTCATGATCTAGCTAAGGTGGGCATTCCCATGCTCAGCTTTATAAATTCATTTTTCATGTACAT
>APFE031317640.1:269978-290484 GCA_000404065.3 Pinus taeda | reverse complement strand
GCCACCACTTAGGGCAATTAGATTGCTTGCAGATCTATTGTTTAATTCATAAACAAAACATGGAGATTGACTGAAGAAGCATTGATCTACTTTGCATTTGTATGACAAATGCAGTTTGAAGGCTAGCTGGCTTGACTTCAAGCGTCGTCTGTATGTTTATGAAAGAAACAAGGATAGATAAGCTAACAAGTAATATAGTCGGTCCCCAGTGGAGTTGCCATTTTTTTATACGGGAATAGTGTCCACTCGGATGCTACTATTCCCACTAAGATGGGTGGCTATCTTAGAAACAAACAATCAAATTATACTATTGATTCCTTTTATGAAAATAGATGAGAGGAGAACCAAGAGGGCCAACCTGAGTCTTGCACTCGATTTCCTCTCCTTCTTGATAGATTTTTTGCCACTTCTTCTTTGTCTACTCAGCTTCAAAAGGACCTGTGGAATCAAAAAAACATACTACTATGCAAGAAACAAGGATCTAAATTCATAAATAATGCAGGATTAGATGTGCATTAACCATATACAAGCATATATAAACAAGTACACAAGAATATGGAAGGAAACAAGTATAGCTTTATTCTAATGAAAAGTAGCAAGAAGATTACAACCATATGCTCTGACCCAGAATCATCCTCCAGCTAAGAAGCCCTTCTTCACCTCAGCAAAGCTAGATCACCCAACACTATGAATGTACACCAGAAAACCAACAACACTTCTCTATAAGATACAAATTCCAGCCTCTGGATCTCTGTGATGAGGGATCCATATATAGATGATTACAAAGAGGTGAGTCATGTTTTTGGATCTTGATTAGTGTCTTCTCTCTGATAGTTCTTGCTTCCACTTGGAGAATGATGATCTCTTACTCATCCCTGGTCGAAATTGGACTGGCAAGTGTCAGAGGAGAAGCTTCTGGAAGATTCATGATCTTCCACCTCGCATTTTGTCCCTGCCGTTTGTCCATTCCCGACCATTGCACCCTACAGAGGAGAAAATCAGTGTGCATCACACCCTATACATTGGGAAGCTGATATGCATCGCACCCTCTGCATTGAGCTTTTAGTATGGTCTAGTTTTGACCATTTATGAGCAGTTTTTAGTGGAGAAATTCTGGGAGATGATATAATAAGTTGACCTTGTCCCTTTAGGCAGTGAAGCAACACTTTTAGGGACTTAAGAGCCCTCAGTTTATGGACATTTTTGATTGGGGTTGAAGTGCCCAAAAAGGTCTATAATAGCCGGACCATGACGATTCTGCGGAACCAAAGAATACTGGACCAAGTAGGAACACAAGGAGAAAACAAACAACAGAGAATATGGCTTGCATGCCTAGAGCAGTGGAAGCAGATGGGGAATAGCAATGGAATTCAGGAACTTGAATATGCTTGGGCTTATCACTGATAGCAGAGGTGTATCCTCGGTGAGGATGCTTCAAAAGGGATGGACCACAACAAAAAGCCGGATAGCAAACCATATATGGAGGGATTGCAAACTTCCTGAATAGAACCATCTAGACCATGTAACTATCGAGTAGGAGCATTAAATCAACCTGCATGATGATTTGAATACACATAATGTGAACCAGCTTGGGCTTTGCGCTAACCTGGAGATGGGCGCTCCGCTTCAGGCTGTAGGACACTATGTCGACATTCATAAATGAACTCATTAACTATGAAATGAATCACCCGCATCCAAGTAATTCAACAAGGATCCCATTAATCTACCTGCTAAAAGTCAATTGGTTCCTTTCATGAGCACTTTACTTGAGGTCTTCAAGTTTCCCACTAGCTGCTCTTTCACCCTTCATAGATACCAACATCTAGCACTTGACAACATACCCTCTTATCACTACAATTCCATTTGCATTTGTTGATCTAGGGTGCAACATTAATCAACTCTCTTGATTTCTATTTTGGCTTCTCTAAATATCAGTCCTTAGGGCTTCCAAAACTACCCACTTACAGTCCTTTCTTCACTGATCTATGGAATCCATGACTATGTTGTTCATTACCCATGAACAAACCTCCAAAATTCTGCACTAATCTACCTTCTCTAGCCTTCCTTCCTCCATGCCAACAACTGCCCTCACTTATGTCCACTCACTTATACTTCTGTGCACAAGGTAGAGTACTCACAGCTCTCTTTAGGTTCTATTGACACCTAGAAACCCCTGTACAATAATAATTCAAGAGCACAACAATAACAACATGGGGGATGCATGGGCACAACAATAACATTAGGGAGCTACACTAACAATACCAATAAGGGGGATACACTAGTATTATAGGGACATAACATGGACATAAAAATAACGCTTGAGTAGCTATGGATGATTTTATATAAAATTCTCATCCTTCCATGTGGAATCTTCAACAGGTAAGTTCTTCCACTTAATGGTTAGGTATATCATGATCCAGACAATTTTCCTTGTTATCGCTCAAACAAGCCATGTCGAGAGAAATAAATGGATAACAATTGGGTTATGCCCACAATCCATATGGATTCATATGTTTACACTAACAATAACAATAAGGGGGGTACAATAGTATTATAGGGACATAACATGAGCTTCTCCTTCAAAAAAGTATTATCCTCAATGCTTGAGTAGTTTTGGATGCTTCTATTTAAAATTCTCATCTTCCAATGTGGAATCTTCAATGGGTAAGTTCTTCCACTTAATGGTTAGGTATATCACGATCCAAACAATTTTCTTCATTACTACTCAAACAAGCCATGTTAGGAGAAATAAATGGGAAACAATTGGGGTATGCCCACAATCCACATGGATCCATATCTTTATCGAGCAAGTTCGCTTTAACATATTGATGTCACTTTTAGAGATGGTGTACGAATTACCCTTTATGGAATAGAGATTAAAAATTTAACTACCCATAGGTTTTTTATTGTTTTATCTCAATGGGAAAGGAGAAAAATTTCAAGCATGAAAAATAGTTTGTAGGTCTCTCTGTCGTGAAGGCAACATGTGTGAATGAAAAATAGTAGGAGAAAACACAAGTGCAGGTGATATATGGTTGCTTCTAATGGTGCAAGGCATTGTTTTCACTTACAACATCTGCTCCATCCACTCTTATCAACTTTCCTTTGTACCTTTTCATAAAATTACTATTTTTAATAATTTAAAAGATTAGAAAACACTTAGTGATTCGAAACGCTTCGACTCAAGAATATGTAATGTGATTTACCAAAAGAGTTATCTCAAAAAATCGCATGAATCAAATAAGTTTGAATTCTCAACAAAAAATAAGTATTATAACAAAAATTTTGAAATTAAATTTCATTGGGAAGAATTTTTTTATTTTTTTTATTCCATTAGGAGGGAAATACATCTCTTTATCTTTCCTTTTTAATTAACTATCTCACTTTTTGAAACCTGAATCTTTTCTTTAATTCATAATTCATGGAGGTCAACATTTTTCCTTCCTATTACCCACTTATAAACCCTTTGTTTATGTAGGTATAGTTATGCTCTACCCCACTTTTATAAGGTAAACTCCAATTCGTGCATTTCTTTTTATCTAAATTGAGCGACTGAAAATCATCTCTCTATATTCACCATACTCAACTGGTCTAGCGTTGGACGGTAGAGGATCCTAGTAGTGCAGGTGTGCCTTATCCATGTCCTAAATAGCAAATATGAGCAAAGAGGATGCATATGTTGGGGTTCCAAACACCCACAGCGGTAGGTAAGAAGGAATCTGATTTCTCTCTTGCAAGTCCTTAGACTCCTACAGTCGTAGGTTCAACTGGCCCGACTAGGTAGCTGAGGTTAGTGCACTGCGATGAGAAGGGAAAATTTAGAATGAACCTAAGGCCTCCCTACTCTTCAACTAGTCAAAGGGCCCATCAATATCATTTATGTTTGTGGCCAAGGGAAAATTTATTAGGAGGACAAGTTCATTTGGATTGGAGGTAAAAACTATTGAAAATTACTAGAATTATCTTGAGGACAAACTCAATTACCGGAAATTCAAGCCCATCAAGTATTGTGACCATATTTTTGAAGAGGTTGAATCTATCTGAAGGTGGATTTATTATCAGAGGGGTCTAATTATTGCTCTAATTTATTACTTCTAGGTAATGGGATTTGTTGAATTTCTTATATGATGGTTGGATTGATTTTGATTCCTTCCTTTGACACTATGTTCCCAGGGATATTTTTTCATAAAATCTGACAACTGACTTCTTTGGATTGAAGGATATCCCATAATTTAGACTTCTAAAGAAAACTTATTAAAGGAAATCTATTTAAGAAGATGAACATGGGCACTTTCTTTGGACATAGATTACCTTAGGGATCGCTCCCTTGTATTGGAGAAGAGGTAACCTAATGTGAGGAAAGGTACTACTAAGGTGACAATGGTAGTCTTTATAATTTTCCCTCGGGGTTTCACATTTATAGTTAGTGCTTTTTATCATAAGTGAGAAATTGGGTAATAACAGTTTGGCACTATTGACAAGGATGCCCATTTCCTCATGTATTGAATTTTTACATTCATATATTAATGATCCTACAGTTAAAAGTTATAAAATTCCATCTGGTGACTCCACATAAGGAGGTTGTGTTGAAGAGATATTCTACAATAACATGCTCATAGGGCATTTTTCACTAGATTGCAAAACTGGAAAGCTATTATAGCAGAAAGGTATACAAACTAGCACGCTAGTTACAAAAGTCATGTAGCTCAAGTATTTAGTTTGTTGATGATATAAGTTCCTTATTTCTAATAGATATGGCCACACCATGGTTAGATGACATCTACAAACCACTTGAATTCTCTCAAATTAATGAAGCACCACATGAAATTCTAGAAAATGCCATTGATAACATTCCTACATTCCAAGAAAATAATGTTCTTCTTTCCTTGGGTCATTGGAAAAAATTAGGAGTGTGATATTTAAAATGGGAAGAGTGAGACACTTAGATGTCACCACAAATTTGTTTACATTGTCTCTTGTGGATGATGTTGTGGAATGGTGGAAAGGAATTATTCATAATTAATTCAATGCATGGCCCCCTTCAAAATTCTTTCCTTGAGAAATGGGGAGAACGAAAAGATAATAGATACTTATTGGTTGCTCTTAGTAGTTCTAAAGGAAATCAGATTGAAACTATAGAAGAGTTCAATAAGTGGTTTGACCAGATTATGTAAAAATCACCATGCAAATATTAAAAGTCTAGAGGCAACCATACTTGTATGTTACCTTGATTCAATTGATAGAGAGCTTGGTTTCCAGATCAAAGAAAATGATCCCAAAAACCTTAAGGAAATCCAAATTTGTTGAGTTTAGGAATAGATGCATATCCTCCTTCGCTAGATGACAATGACAAATGAATTAAATTACCTAGTTCATGATATCCATGCATCCATATTCATAAGTTTATCTTTCATAAGATCTTGGTTGAATGCATCAAGGAGCTCAATAACATAATCAGGATGTCAAGATCAGGGTCCTCACAGTTCCATCTACTTATTGTGCTTGTCAAAACATAGGATTTGATATGTTTTCATGTTGATAAGGGCTATTAGATTCAATTGATGGAGAGCTTGTTTTCCAGATAAAAGAAAATGATCCCCATAACCTTAAGGCAATCCAAATTTATTGAGTTTAGGAATAACTTCATTATCCTCCTTTGCTAGATGACGATGACCAATGAATTAAATAACGCAGTCCATGATATCCAGGAATCCATATTCATAAGTATGCCTTTCATAAGATATTGGTGTAATGCATCAAGGACCTCAATAACATAATCATGAAATCAAGAATAGGGTCCTCATAGTTCCATCTACTTATCATGCTTGTCAAGACATAGGATTTGATATGTTTTCATGCTGATAAGGGCTATTATAAGGAATATCTCAAAAAGTTCCATTCCCTTTTTCTCCTAGCTGCCAAACTTCCAAGGATACTCAAGGATACCAATATAAAGGTGTTGTATAAACTTCCATTGCTCCAGCTACTAGATAAAGATGTAAGCGTTTAATTCCATACATCATCAGTTCTCCTTCAATTATTGCTACAATTCACTACATCAAATACCACCATCATTGCTTTAAATGACTATTGTCGTTGCTCCTCCATTCCTCCTGCACTTCTCTATTTAAAAACATTTTGTTGATTGCTTAACTCATCAAGTTCTTGTAGACATTAAAGTCAAAGATATTGTCTTATTGATTATTTTCATGAACACTCCAAGTGGAGCCTTTAGCATCTCTAAACTAAAAGGATCTGGTCTAGGATCATATATTAATTAGAAGCATATGAAACAAATTGCCTACTATATTATATTCTGTATGTGTTAATGATAATTTCACCTCAAGTGTAATGATCCTTTTTGTACTTGAAGCATCTTGCTTTCAACAATACATCACAAGGATTAGGCTGGTTGATTCTTTTAGGATCCCTTCAGGTTTATGGACTTGATCTACAAACCACTCATTCAATACCATGCCAACAAACTCTAGAAGATCTTTATGCTAGTGAAATAGTGTGATCTTCAGAACTTCCTTACCGTAGGTACTCTTCAGTTAGGCCCACAGGCGGACTATCATGAAAATTTTAGGATTATTTTCATACAAATAGTTACTATCACAATGGTGACGTGTTAAATTGATTGTCCTAAGCAATTGCTGTAGGGAAATGATGAATTTTCTCTTGCCTTACTCCTATGAAAGGATGCTTGACCTGTTATAGTAACACTGCAAATATTGCTGAAGTCTTTTCAACTATAATATTGCAACTATCCTTTAAGTCTATTTACTGTAAAGGCCGTATCAGGGATACATATACAGTCATTGAGATGAGCCTTCAATTTTTCCTTTTACCAAAAGTGCACTATGGATTTCTTTAGGAATTGTTTATTCAAGTTTCAAGAGAATGACTTCAACATATCTCTTACTTTTCTGTATGCAGATAATCACTCTACACGCTACTTCTCAATTAAAAATTCTACAATGAAGGTCGAGCTTGGAGAATTCCTTTCAGTGGCCTGAACTTTCAAGCTCTTTTCCAAATCGTTGCCCTAAACTCTTTGCTACCCAGACAATACAAAAGAATTGTCATATATCCTTCACAATTGCACAAGAATGATGTCATCTATAGTTTTGCATTGAACCTACAGAAGATGAGAATTAGCTTAAGAGACCTATAGCAATCCTTCAAGACCTATAGAATATTCTCAGATCTAAACCCATAGAGATTAAACACAAACTTCGTTATTCACCTTGTAGAATAGTTGCCCATAAACAAGAGAATTATATTGTGTCTTAGGTCTACAAAATAAAAAAGCCCTTCCATGATTCAAATCAATCCCTAATATTTAATCAGAATACCCTTTATTACATATTCACATCCTACTTGTTTACCGAAGAAGTCAAGTCTCTATTTGTCTAGCCTTTCTTTACTAGGCATTTATTTACGTCAGCATGGCTAACATGCACACCATGTGCTCGATTACATCCTGAAATTCAATGGCATTAAATATGCACAAATCAAACAAATTGAAAGACCTTGAACTTCTAACAACCACAATTTTGTAATATGGTGTACCTTCAAGGTCCACAACCACTCATTTCATTAGGACTGGCAAGTCCCATACAATGGGAAAGAAAGAAGAAGTTGAAACTTTTATTTAATTAATCCATATAGGGAAACCAATGGAGGGTCACTAACAATGAGAACCAATGCATATATGCTCTCTTGTATATCTTAGCAAGGGATCATAACTTTATAACTCTTTGTGAAGATTAATTATTGTAACCAACACTATTAATAACATAACTACCACTACTTTTATCAGAGTTTTTAATTGGGACTATGAAGATGTTTTAATCTAACTTGTTTCGAGTTAACATTTCACTCATCATCAAAGAAGTGAACTCTTCAATCAAAATGTGTCAGATTAAATATTTTTACACAGTTCATACCAAAACTCAATAATGTTAACCTAAGAAAGCCTCTACTTTACTTCTACTTGATTATTACCAAGGTACATCAACTATAACATGGTAGATCAAAACCATTTCTGGAGCATCTCTCATAATCTTTTGCATTATTCTAGCACTTAACATATGCTTGTTGAATGATTTGTTTGTTAGGATGCATGTTAGGATATTTTGCAAGATGTTATTGCTATCACTATTGAAGTTCTTCAAAAATGAAATGCTTTTAGAATTGAGATTCCTTTGGCACTTTCAATTCTGGAATGGTGGCATTTGACACTTATACATCTTCTTTAAAATATCTTGGGCATGGAGCTTCAAATAGCTTATTGTCAAATCTCTACCTGACCTCAAGGAATAAATTTTAGTACCATATAACTTGTTTTTTGCATGATAACAAGCATCCTAACAAACTTTTCTTTCTCTAGAACTTATAAGCTCTCTAGACACAAGCACCTTTTCATGTTTGGCAATGAAGCAAGTGTGATGCCCCATAGTTTCAATTTAAAATTGTTAAAATGATACCCATAGACAATCAAAAAATACATTTATATCATAATTAATAACCAATTTTGTACCAATACCCTATGCATTCCCTTCATGAAAGGAAGGTTACACTTCCAAACCGAAGAATAGCATTCCATCCTTAGTCCCCACTGGCATTAAAATCAACATTTATAACATACATGTCCATTGTATTCAATGACCAGATACATTCTCACACTAAAAAATAAAAACTTGAAGAAAAGTGACAATTTGAAATCAAAACTTCAGTAAGTTAGATGCTTTATTACATTTTATGAGAAATAATTCTTTATAGTTACCCATTTTATTTGGGATACAAATTCTTTAAATGGTGTTTCATGTAATTTATTTGAATCTTGTTGGATTGTGATCAAACTAATTTATAATTTGTACCTTGGTTTTACAGTTTTTGGGACTCCTCTATAGATATTTACGACAAAGCTTGGTGGACCTAGATGTTATTTTTAACATCTTAAGGAAATTTTCTTTGATAAACCCTAGGATACATGTTGATTTTTAGTTTTGAAAGACTTTAGAAATCCCATTAGCTTTATGTGTGACCTAATTAGTTATATTTTTTGCATGTGCATGTTGGAGTGTACATCTAAACCAATTTAATCATTTTACTTAAAAATTTGTTCAGAATATTAAAAAACCATAGTCTAGAGTAAGAGGGTGCATGCATTTGGGGTGCATTTATTTCTCTAGCATGGTTTTCCATGCAGGTTGGGAACTAGGATAGATTTAGTCCAAACTTGACTGTAACTCATGACCCTTTGCTACAGTTATAAAAGCAGGGCATGAGAGTAGAGTGAGGTATTATAGTTTTGGGACTTTCATTGTGTATTTAGTTTTTTTCTTATTTAATGCGATGATAGTTGCAAGTTTGAGACTTTAAGTGTTTAAGTTTGAGAGTTTGAGAGTTGTATTTGTTGTTCATGAATCATATGTATTTCTAGATCAATGTGTTGTAGCTCTATTTACCATGGTCTGCGAATTTAACATGGTATGAGAGCACGTTCTGAAATCTTCTAGGATTCCATGTATATGGATAGTTGGGCTAATACCTAGGATAGGGAAGTTTTGTTATAATTTTTTAAGCATGGGATGTCCAAGATCCATTCTTGACCTATGATAATTTACTAAGGGTTTTTGCTTTGTCTTTTCTAGCTCTGTGTTGTAGGAGTGACAATGTAACCACCTTTAATCTCAAATATGAACACTGATTGGAAGGCCCCTCAAATTTTGTTGCTTGTATATGTCGGTTGCAGTTGCTTGTGAAGGAGCATGGGCCTTGGCATCCTGTCAAAGGTTGCAACATTAGATTTCTAAAATTTGATTCAAATGTCTCTAGACTTTTGAAAATTAGAAAGTCTGAGTCAAATTGAAAAGGAGGACAAATTTCAAATGTATGTGAAACCATTACTTCAATCTCATTATTAGGTAAAATTAATTGGTGATTAATTTGTTTCTCTTAGAATTTTTTATGTCATGAACACCAGGAATGAGGTCGTTGGGAAGTTTTGAGAGTTTAAATCTTTTGTAGAAAAATCAAACAGCTAGAACATTAAAGTGTTGAGATCAGATAATGGAGGAGTATATACCTCCAAAGAGTTTGACACTTTTTGCAGGGAAATAAAGATCAAGAGCTAGCTGACAGTGCCTTATCAAACACATCAAAATGTGGTTGTGGAGAGGAAGAATAGGCCCATCATAAAGACTTCCAAGGAAATGATCTGTGACATAGATATGCCCATTTGTATTTGGGCAAAAGCATGTTGTACAAAATCTACATTTCGAATATGTGACCTCACTAGATATTGAAAGATAAGACACCAGAAACATATTTCATTGGTGAGAAACCACAAGTACCACATTTTTTTGTTTTTGGTTGTCTTGTTCACATTCATATCGTTGGAGAGAAAATAACCAAGTTTGAATGGTACTTTGGTGGGACACAATGAGACATATAAGGCTTACAAAGTCTACATTTTGTCTAAATGGAAGATGGTTTTCAGTTGAGATGTCAATTTTGATGAGGATGCATGGTCCTTTAAGCCTTATTGTCATGCAACAAAGATTGGGGAGGAAGAGAAGCTTGCTTCCTCAAAGGTTGTTCCACAAATTGGAATGAAATCAAATTGAAATTAGTTAGATACCAGTACAGTGGAGGTACAAATACCATTTTTCCTTCTAGCTCAGTTAGGAGGTTCAAATGGTTTACCTAGATAGTGTAGGGGGCACAAGAGAAACTAGGAGTACATAAATCTTTGTTTTGAGTGTGTCATCCTCTTGAGAAGTTTCCTAATTATGGTGCATTGGTTTCTTCCTATTTCTTAATAAGAAAATGGTAAGTCATTTGTTCATGAATACTAATTGTTAAAATGTTTAAATGCTATTTGGAAATTCAGTTGAGAAACCCTCACATTGAAACTACTATATACTCTATCAAGTCAATTGGCTTGAATAATTTCATATATGAAGTTTGGAAAGTTTGTGTATGTGTTGGTCAATGTTTGAAAAATCGGACTTGGACTAATATTATTTCAATGAATCAATTTACTAAAAAATATATACGACTCCAAACCATTGAAACAAAATGTGAAAAGCTATGTTCATGGCACATACATATACCATGTAAGGTTGAATATATAAAAAAAAATTGGCACCGAGTCCAATACATATCAGCAACAATGAGACTCTAAATGATCTCCATGAGCTTTAGAGTTTGAAAAACATGCTACAACTATCTCCTTTTGGCCTAGCCTTATCTTCTTCAAATTTTGCAAGCTGGTTTTGCAATTCAAATATAACATGTCCAATCTCCTCTAATGGGTATATGCATGGGAAACTTGGCCTCTTATACTATCCAAGTGTTCGTTAAATCTATGAATTCCAACTCCCCCTGCCCTTCTTAATGCATAGTATTTGGAATAAATTTTCACATCATCTATATTAGCGTGGATCCATGTAGGATATTTGACTCTAAGGGTGTAAACCATGGTAAAATTCCAATTTGCGGTTGAAAGAGAACATTAGATTTATGAAATCCAAGTAACATAATTCTAGACCTGTGCAAATTTAAAAGTCTGAGTCAAATTCAAAACAGGGACAAATTTTAAATGATTTGCATTTGTAATTTAAAGAGGCACATATTTGAATTTTGAAGAGAAGAAGATTAAAAACAAGGACATATTTCAGAGCATATATATTTGCAATTTGAAGAGAGGGAAAACATGCCTAGAAATGAAAATAATGGGTAGTGGGCACAGGAATTTGGTCCACAACTCCTCCAAGCTTCAAGATACATTATAGCCTCTTGATTAAGTTGCCTAAATCCATTGCAAACAACCTAAAACAAATTCCAAACTAGCACCAAGCTCAAGCATCATATTGCTCTTCAATATTTCATCTCTGCTCCAAAACTTGAAATTCTTACAAATGCTTTGTGAGAAAGGTGTGAGACAAATAGAGGGGTGGGATATCTCTTTATAGAAATTTGATCAGTTTAATGCTTTGTTTTTTTTAGTTTTTTAATTGAATAGTGAATTTTTTTCTTGGATTTTGTATGGGGTCATCATGCATCTACTTGGTTGATTAGGTCTTATTTGGTACCAAACTAGCCCATCGAGCCAAGTCGGACCAAGTTTTAGAACAATAGTGTTGGGCCCTTGTCCATTGTCTCGTAATATACTCACAAGAAAATAATACTAAGTATATTTGGGTTGTTTTCCACTAAATATAATAGAAATAAGACATGCCAGTGTTGTATATAGCTTGGCTACTAGCCACTAAACCCTATGCTATTAGAAAAATAGAATAAATATATAAAATAAACCCTCATAGAGAGGGGGACCTAAACCTTGGAGGGCTTTCAACAAGTAGTATTCATCATTGAATTGTTGTAGCTTTCCTTTGATACCATTCAATAGGGGGTTCTTCTTTGAGTTTGATTCCATGTGATAGGTTATCATTTATTTGGCATGCTATTATAGATCTATGGTCAAAGAGGGGTTTTCCTTCTTGTTTCTTGAAACTCTACATTGGGCATGATGTGAGACAAGTCATTTTCTATATGCTTGTTGTTGGTAGCAACTTTTTGTCCATTAACCTGCTCCTCTAGTTTGCCAAGATTATGAACTGCATTGTATTTGTGCCACTTATTGAAACCTTGTGCTATGCATTGAGACTCAACTTTTTTCTTTTGATTCCATTTCTTTGAACAAAATATTCTTGAATGCTTATCTTTAGTGATTTATATCCATAAATTCTTTGGCCTAAACATATCTTTGAATCTATAATAAATAAATCTTGTCAATATTTTCTTTTCAATTATTAAGTTATATGTATCATGTTTTATAACTATTAAATTTAATATATTTATTATTTGATATATGTTATATTGAAAAAATTATAAAGTTTTTTATATAGATATATGTGAATTTAATGGTGAATTTTATTAATTTTTTGTGTGGGGTTATTTTTTTTTGAATTTGATGTTCAAACATGAACACAAACCAGGTAAATATGATTCTAGGGAGATGTACAAGGTGAAGTGCATTATTGATGATAGTGTTGACTACCCTTCGACATCTCTTCTCTGCTAGAGCTTTATGAGCCAAGCCTATGGTATCATGGGTTTAGTGCAATACCATTAAATCTTAGTCAAAAGAGGCATCAATCTGCCTAGCCACTTTGACTTTACCAAAAAATCATTTTGGATTGCTCAACCTGAGTAATTAGTGATCTTCTCATTCTATACATGTAAACCTTGAATATGGGGTGTAACTCTTACAACAACCTTGGGATTTCTATCTAATGCATGCTAATTTATGGAATCTATCTGATCAAACATCGTTTATATTAAAATCTTGGTTGAGTATCATCCTTGGGATTTCACCGTTTTCCGATGCATGGTATTGGGTGGAATTCCTCTGATAAAACATCGTTTATATGTAGGTCCTAGTTTAGTTTTATTCATGTGTCTCCAATGGATTCTGGAAAGGAAAGTAGGAGCCTAATGGCACTAATTCCACTGTCTTTCTATGGCATAAGGTTTGGAGGGTGATTTACAACATTCTCTTGTGTGGATATATTCACATGATTGTTCTTGAATGTTTCAACAATATGAGAAATAAACCAATATCCAAATTTAAAGACAAAAAATATCATTCAGCCAACAATGAAGCTTTCAAGACCTTGCCAAAATTTTAAAATACAACACCCTAGAGTCAAGGTAACGATAATGTGGATTCCTTTCGAAGATTGTTCGTTCATAACGGCTATCTATATACGAATCTAAGAATTTATGTTAGTTTAATACTAAAAAAAAGATATAATGCTTAGAAGACCCATGAGATTTAACTAGATATGCACTATGCAATATTTTATTGGCTTCAAGGAACTGCACAAAAAATGTATTGATCGAGACAAACAAACAATTTTTTAGAAGTTGGAATTGGTATTGAAACTGGTCAAGGGTCAGGCTAGACTAGAACCATCTAATAAACTGGTGACTCTAATAATTTATGAAGGATTTGGGTTGTGTGATTCTCTTAGAGCCCATTAATAGTCATTTACTGGAGTTTGAGCCCATACACATCAGCAAGGGCATTATGTTCTATGCAATACATAGTAGTATTCTACCCTTTCATTGTTCAATTTGATAAATGCTTATATGCAACAAACCATGTGTACCAAGTTCAAATTTATAGGGATTATCTTGTAGCCAATTTTTAGGCTCAACCCCCACCAGTGGTTTTTGAAAGCAACTTTAGCATACCCTTAGAATTCATGGTAGGCTGACAAGTGGCATACTAGTTTGATATCTGAAATACATGGATGGCATGAGAAGAATAATAGTGCAACTTCGAGGTTATGCATAGATATTAATACTAATTGGTATGGTTTCCCAAAGTGTTTGTAGCAGAATTTGCAACAACAACTTCACAAATTATTGGATCTCTTTTGACTCTGACATCCATTCGTCACAAAGAATACAATCCATTTGCTAGATTCATTTCTTATATGGAGGAACAACAAGTTATTTGTCTTTCTAATCTAGTACTTCTAACATTGATGTCCAAGTTGTAATTTTACACATTTATTACATACATGGCTACTTATTTGGGAGAAGGCACACTTTTAGCGCACTAGGTCATGGTTTGGATCTATTCCATGTGCACCATTTATGGAGAACCTTTGGCAAAAAAAATTCAATTATTCATGCCTAACTTGACTTCTAATGTTAACTACAACATAAGAAAGGCACAATAATTGCTTCATTCACTAATCCTCATTGGAACAACATTCGGCTTTTCATTTGTCTCTAGGTTCACAGGTCCTTTCTCAAAGGCTTAATTAATGCCTGATGTTTCAAAATACTCAACTTGTACAAGAATCACAAGGAAATTCCTCACCCTACAATCTTTCCATCCCTAACATATTAAGTAGAAACATTTGGCATGTGAAGGGTTAATTGTTGTAGGTGGGGTTGTGATTGAAACAAGACTGCAAGCTAAGGAATATTGGAGCAATAATATCAAATTAGATGTTTCCCAATATGAACTCTCTCACCTCTCAAAGAGTATGACATGATGATATTGGTCACTTTCATAATTCTCCTAAACAAAAGCTTGAATTCTGGATCATTGATTTTGGGTTGTAATGCATTACACCAAATCCAATTAAGTGCCCTTTTACGCAATTGATTTTCTCTGGAAAATGCTCAGTGTGCAAACTTGGCTACGGTTAGTGCCAGTGGTGTCATGGAAGTAGGCACAAAAGGTGCTACTAATATTGTAGTGGGAAATTTATAGTCTCCATTTCCATTCCCATTGGTGGCATGCCTAGAAAAACACTAGGCATGCCCCATCTTTCATCTTCTAATTTGCAACAAACCAGTAGCAGTAGTCTTGTAGAAAATTTCATTAGCACTGATATGCAATAGGAAAAATGGGAAGGTGTTTTGTTTGAAAATAATGGTGATGTTGGAGGATCATCTGATTATAGAAATAATGCATCTAATCATCTTTTTCTGATAACAGAAGAAAATTCTTATGCCCCAAAATTTTAACTGCCACCTTCACTCCTTCTATTTACAACACAACCTAATTCTAATTCTATGGATCACTATAGTAACACTCCAAGTCTCATTTACTTATTTGATGATGACTAGAGCTATTGTAAAATATTTGTTGTTGATTACTTTTGCAGATAATGCTAGAAAGCCTCCAAAGATTTTATGTAAATATACATTTTTTGTGATTGCTTGCTAGAAAATCCTATTTGTTAGATTAAGAAAGTGGATAGAGATGTTGGAATTCGAAATTGCTAACAAGTTCTATGTGAGGTAGCTACCAAAATTCTATATTCATTTTTTATAGTTATTAGGAAAGTGTTGTTACAAATACATTGTCACTAGGAAATCGAATCATTTCAGTTTTGTGAATTAATCAAACGAGGCACCTCAACTTTGATGTTGATGTTGGGAACATGAGTGGATGTAGCACTAACATGCTATTAAGAAAGCTTATACCTAGCCAACATGGGCTTGGTATTGTATGTGCAATCCCAAAGGCCTTAGAAATAGCAAAGACTACAAAGTTGTTGAAGGTATTTTAACTGGAATGACCATTTAAATTTTTATAAGTTGAAAACATATTTTCCCTACATATTGAGACTCCGAGTAGTACTAGATCTTATATTTAATGAAGAATTCGGGAGCATCATTAAAAGTAACACTTAATTAGGAACTCTTGCATATGGAAGGAAATAAGGCTTACTATGTAAGAATGGGGATTGAATAATTGTACTCAAAGGAAGGAATAGATGAAGGAAAGTCTAGAATTGATATTTTTTGTGGATATTAAAAAAAGGTCTTCCAAAACCTCCTCATTTACATGGAATAAAACATCATTAAGCTCACTTTGCTTTGCAAGTGATGAAACACTAATTGGTTTAGCTGTAGATTCATCTAGAAGAGCCCTTGAAATGGCGAAAGTCAAACCAGAGGATGTTGACTTGGATTTTATGTGTACATCTACTCTAGATGATCTTTTTGGTGGTGCTCCCTAAGTAAGTATCATATGATATTTATTTGATCTATAGATGAATAATTATCGTTAACTTTGCTATGACAGTTTAATGTATTTGTACTCCATATTTTTTTGTTTTCCCATGTTTCTGCTTGGTTCAAATTGTTTGAGTTAATGTTTTCCATAATATGGGAGGCACTTGGAATAGAGATATTATGCTATATTGTTAGCATTTTTATGGGAATTTATTAGTTATAGAATCTATATCATGATGGTATCATATTTTATTGATGTTATAGCACTTAACATGGAGTTTAGATACATTTCATTGAGTGGCAAACAATTATTTTTTATCATGTATTGATTGGCTTGGTGAGAAATTGTGTTTGTATAGGCTAATCCCAATTCAGAGGTGTCGGATTTTGAAATTATACAATTCACAATTTTGTTGATATCAAAACTCCTCGTATTGCTCTATTTTTGGTTTTGAGATGATGTTTGTAGCCAACATTTGGGCTTTGTTGTGACAATTTTTCAGTATAATTTGATATAAGGGTATGCCTTTAAAGTTTAAACTCATTACCTTTGTTGCATTGATTAAAATAGAAGAATTTGACTAACCTAAAAATGAATTGTAGTGACATTGAAGTTAAATGTGAAGTTCTACGTGCATTTATTTGTTAACTTGTTAATGTTTCTGTTGTAGGGAATCGCTTTGATGTTGGGTTGTTTTGTTATAATTACCATTTCAATGGTTAGAAATGTGTCTTGCATTCATGTAAGTGTTTCCTTGGGGTGTGTTGAAAATCCTTGGAAATAGGCACATGGGGGAGCAGGTAAATGCATATTTTATCAACCTTATTCTTAAAGGAATAGAAAGGGATATGGTGAGAAACTGGAGGCCAATCATTTTACTTAATGTTTTGTACATTGTCAAGGTTTGAGAAGGTTTGATCTATCATCATGTTCAAGGTTTTTTCTTAATGTCTATTCTACCCTCATGTGCTACAATGTTGGCCACTTCACTAACACTGTTATTTAGTCTTGCCATGGTCTTCAAGTCACCCCTTTATTCACTGTTGATATGGACATGTGGTTGTTGCTTACAAAAATATAGTTATGAATTGTGATGTTCTCATGCCGAGATGGTATTCAAAATTATCAATAGTCAATGGTGGTTATGACTTATCAAATTATCAGTTATAGTACATGGATGGCTAATAGTAACATGCATTAGAATTTAATTTTTTGGTTTTGGTTATAAACTTGTAGCTTTACTCTTGTCATTCCTGAATGGTTTTGATTATTGACTGTTTTTTTTAATTGTCTCTCTTTATATATATTACAAAACATTTTTGTACTTTCCATTTTCCTACTATACATGGATCCTAACTTTTCAAAAATTTGGCAAATTTGTGTCAAAATCCCTATCTGTATCCTGTTGAACTTACATTGTAATTTATTTTTGCATCATGTCACCATCTAGCCATGAATTCCCAAGGAAATTCCTCCATTTGTTATCAATGGTGGGCTACGAACTAAGGGTGTTGTTGCCTATTGGATACAAAGGTTGAGTCAAATATTTGCATGTTAGGATTGTGTTCTTTGTGCCATAATCAGCCTCATGTTTTGGATGGATTGGGATTCTAAAGGTTTCCCGAGCAGGATGAGTAGTGGAGTTTTCAAAACTATGGTTTTCATTACCATGTTCACTTCCATTTCTTCCTATTTCTTCTTGCATATATTTTTCCTCGTGTTATAGCTTTCAATAGCAGCTTGCATGTCAGATTATAATTTTTCTAAGTCTTTAGATAAATATTGAATTTTCACTAGTATATTTTCTAGGTGTTGATTCGACTCTCAGTCTATGTATAACCACCGCCCCACCAATTTCCATGGGAAAATAGTTGCATGCCATTTCATCCCCAACTATTTGGTAATGGTTTCATGTAGAATCCTTTTTGTGTTTGGGAGCCATGGCATTTTTTCTACCACATAAATAATTTGCAAATAAAGCCTTACATTTAATTTCTATATTTTTTTAACAAACTCTCTTAAGAGAAATAGGGTTTGAAGAATATTTGTAAATACCTTTACAAGTTCCAAGTCTTCACTCTGAATCAGTTCCAGGAGCAGATCTAAATCAGTTGCAAGAACAGATTGAATTAGCATCTGGAATCAGCAAAAGAGTAGCTCCAAAAACTAGTGTTGCAAACATTGTGATTATCATGGTCCTAGTATTATTGCAATGTCACAAATTTTACCCCAGAACGATATTGCCGATAAACTGTTCAATGTTTTCATTCTTGAAAATAACATGATAATATTGTAAATATCTCGATATTATCATGAGATGCATAAAATAATTTTCCCTACTCAGCGATGGAGGGGCATAAGGTCAATTATTTGTGTCTTTGAATAATTTTGTATTTTTTAAATTTGCCTATATTTTGTAATATTTTCCTAATGTTGTCAATATTGTATTTTCCTGATTCTTGGTGATATTTTTGCTAACACGATGTTTACAGCATTACCAAAAAAACAAGAAGCACCCCAATCAAATCTTTAAATCAATACTCCAAGTCTTAGTCCAAATCAGGTTTAGTAATAGATCCAAGAAACTCCCTAATCAAATCTTGAGTGCTCCAAATCATCGGATGAAACTCTCTGAATCAGACTGAGAAGCACTATGAATCAACACAAGAATATTTTTGAATCAATGCTCTTTGCTACTCAAATGATCAATAAGAAGGTTTTGAAGCAAATATAAGGGGAATGATTAAATAGATGGGAAATGAGGTTTATGGTAGTTTTAGGATTTTTGTAGGTTTATTTTTTCCTTTTTCTAGGGTTGGGGCTATAATGGTACAAAATTGGTCAAACTGTCTAATTTGATCGGTTTTTTTCTTGAACTAGAAGTTTTGGGAAAAACCGATCAATTCTAGCTTCATGAGTGGGTTCTGACTTGAAATGCTCAAAGTAGTACTAGAACTAGTTGCTTCTAGTTTGGATTGTCCATTTCAAATTTTAGCAACACTAAGTTGAACATGGATCTAAATATGTTAACTACAAGTTGATGATAAAATGGTTGACATTATCCTTTTCTATTCTTGTGTCCCCCGCAAAAAAAAGAAAAATAAAATATCATACCCATTGTTCTAGTTTTTTGGGGAGTAAGGAAATGTCCCTTTGTGCGATGGATTTCATTGGGGATGAAGGGACTTGTTGGCCATACTTGAGATATTCCTAGAAAATTTCAGGGACGTTCTTGTGTATAATTTCTCTTATATAGGGTAGGTCTTGTATATAATTTCTCTTATCAAAATTTTTTTGCTGCATGCGGAGGAATCTGTACATGTTGTGCAAATTTCTGACTTAAAGCATATGATTGTTATCCTAGTTTCGTCTGTTTCTTATCATAAATAGTTTGTATTTCCTTGTGAAAATCCTTTTGCTTTCTGAATGAACTTGTGCCTCCTGCTTGAAAATCTATGAGTCAAAGATGATCATTCTATCATATTTTAGTATGTTATTCCTTGCAATTTGTTTATAGTGCCTTTTCATAACATATGCAAAGCATCCTTATTTTCCATAAGCTAAGCATCCCTATTTTCCTTATTTTATTAGCTTGCTTCTTAGTGACTGAAGAGACTTTTTTATAACAACATCATTGTCAATATCCTCTATCCTTTTGGAGCATACCTGTATTTACCATTTAGCCACCTATTCATGAATTTGTTTGAGTTGAGTCTCACAACACTTCAAAATCCAATCAAAAAATCATTAAGGAAATAACATATAAGACATATAGAAAAGAAGCTTGTAATTGTTTTTTCATTCCCTAACGAGACTTTGTTGTTCCCTTTTTTAAAGTTGAATTTTTGCTTCAACAGTGAAACCCTCATAGCTAAGAGTTGCCACTTACTAGCATATGCAAAGAGGTTTTCAATACCTTTGCAGATCAAATAGGGCATGTCT
>APFE031317640.1:193110-266454 GCA_000404065.3 Pinus taeda | reverse complement strand
TATATGTCGTTCATGGTTTCTGGAGATTCGTGTTACATTTGCACAAAAGTTTAGATATCATTCAGATATCTAAACACAAAACAACAACAACATTGAGATGTTTCTTTCACTCAACCTATAACATATTGCATCTATCTTCATCAATGTTATTCTTCCACATGTTATCCACTTATGACATTACCTTTGCAATATTTGGTGTATTTTCTAGTTATAGGTCATTTATAGATTATAAATGTCTTCAGAGTTTCACTTTTAATTGAGTATTCAACTGAACATATTGATTCTCTTATACATATTTATTTTCCATCCACCCACTTTTTATAACTTCCATAACCATTAGGTAGGGACCTGCAACTTCGATGTTGCTTTGCTTGTTTAGTAAAATATTTCCAAGACTTTAATATATTGAAAATTGTAGAATTTACAATTTATGAAGTTTCAAGGTCTAATTTTTAAAAATCTAATTCTTTAAAGGGTGCTAGCTCAATGGAAGCGCACTTACTTTACAAGGAGGTTGATGGTTTGATTCCATCATGCCCTGACATCGATATGGAATGACAATGATCATTTTTTGGTGACGAAGGCCCTTTTGACCATCACCAATGAGCTTTGGTGACATTTTTCGACCCTCACCAAAATATGAAATGGTGACAATCAATGAACACCACCATATATACACATTAATAGTGACGACCCTCAAAAGTTCATAACCATAAATCATTGTTGTTGATATGAAATGGTGATGGTCGTTGTCCATCATTATAGTCATTATTCGTGACGGACCTTAAACGTCACCACAATACCTATACTTTTGACAATGCATATTTTGGTGACGATCAACGAACGTCACCATATATATGCACCAATAGCGACGACCATGAAAGATCCATCACAATAGATCATTTTTCATATGAAATGGTGACGGCCACTATCCGTCATTATAATTAATATTTGTGACTAACCTTGAATGTCACCATAACACCTATACTTTTGGCGACGCCACCATTGGTGACGTTCAGGTTCTGATGATAGAGGCTATGATCTATCACCATTGCTCATATGAAATGGTAACGGTCAGTATCCATCATTATTAATCATTATTGGTGATGCACTTTGAATGTCACTACAACACTTATACTTTTGGCAATGCCACCTTTGGTGACAGAGGCTATGGCCTGTCACCATTTCTCATATGAAATGGTGACGATCGCTATCCATAATTATAAATCATTATTGGTGATGAACATTGAATTTCACTACAACACCTATACTTTTGGCGATACCACCTTTGGTGGTATTGAGTTTTTGGTGACGGAGGCTATGGTCTGTCACCATTGCTCATATGAAATGGTGATAGTCGCTATCCATCATTATAAATCATTATTGGTGATGGAATTTGAGTGTCACTATAACACCTATACTTTTGGAAATGCCACCTTTTGTGACGTTCAGTTTTTGGTAACGAAGGCTCTTTGACGTCACCAATGAGCTTATGGTGACAGTTTTCATCCCTCACCAATGTCCTTTTTTCTTGTAGTGAGTTTAATGTGCCTGTTGACATGGAATGTTGACTGGACTCCATTGGCCAATGGTGGATCGAATGTGGCAGTTGATTGGTGTTTGGGTAGCACAATTTGATTGGTTAACTGTTGGTATTGGTGGACTAATTTGAAGTGGACCAACCAGAGGCTTCCACGTGGAATCCTAGTGGCCACCAAATTTTTTTAAGAGGTGAACTACACTTCCAATGATTTTAACTTGTGACCACACACCAATTAACCAAGCTTCAAACCATTGTGATTTTTTCATTTCTTGTTAAACCATATGAAACAGGTTATATTTAAATGTTTTTGAAATACCACATTTGGGGATGAGGCAACCCCAACTCACATGACCACTCATAAAATCTCGTGAAAATGGAGTAGGGTGCTAGTTAGAGGGATCCAAACCAATGGGCCAGCCCAGGGTCATATTACATTGATGTAAGCAAGGGCATGGAGGAGATAAGGGCCAGACAAAGGCCCCAAAACTTGGCCCCCAACGTGGTTGCATGGGCTTCACGTGACCAAGATTTTCATAATAAGGGGCTAATGACAAATTTAATGAGGCCATAAATTGCATCGGCTGTTAGCCAAATTATCACTCCATTAGTGATTTTTGAGGTGTAATTGTAGCACTGTTTGTAGACAGGTACGTTTTGTAGAACGAAAGCAGAAAAACTTGGGAAGATCATAACTTTCTTAGTTTTTGGCCTTTTTGGGTGCAGAAAGAGGCTAGACAGGGGCTCTTGACAGTTTTGAAGGAATTGGAGCTATTTTTGAAGCTATTTGAGCATTGTAACTTTATGTAATCACCATTTTTTGAGCATGCTAAAAGAGGCCCAACCACTGGAAATTGGACCAGGAGATGTATCCCAAGAGGGGTGAACTCCTTCATCATTTTGTTGTGTTGTGTTTGCTGTTATAATGATGTTGTCCGCTATTTTATGCAAAAATTAAACTTTTAATTCATTTTTATGTGTTTATGAATTTGACATAAGAGGCTTAAAATGCCCTAATTTAATCACTTGCAAAATTATCATAATCCTCAAGCAGTTTCATGTACATATCTGTTTGGTGTCAGAGCTTAGGTTCTTTGTTGTTGTGAGGGTTTAATTTTTTTGCAAGTGTTTCTGGTGCTTACAAGGTTGAAGCTCAAGAGAGGAGAAGGAAATCTTGTGGTTGCATATCCTCAAGTTGGGACAAGGACAAGGAGAGCAAATTTTCCACAATATCCACCACATATTTCTCCTCAATTTGTACCTGAAGCTTTAGCAAGCATGTCACATGAAGGAGGGCATGATAATATGTTAGAGGATGAGAAGTATTTTAGAAAAAAATTCTTTGACATGACCCAAATGGTGAAATTTCTCTATGAAGAGAAAAACACAAGATTGCAAGGTGAGAGCTCCAAGCCTCCAAAGGGAGAGGGTTCTTCAAGAGAAAAAGGAGGAGATGAGGAAAAGCCTCCAAAAGGGAATGGTGACAAACTAACTTTTAAACCACCATTATCTTCACCTCCATCCTCACCACCATCTTCATCATCTTCATCTTCCACAACAACCCCTTGACAAACACCTCCACATTCTCCAAAGGGACATGGTAAAACTCCATTTTCAAAACTTGACATAAAATTTGATTTGCCTATGTATGATCGAGAGGTAAATGCTAAAATACTAGATAATTGAGCATGTCAGCTTGAAGTGTATTGCAAGATACAAAGGATCAAGGATGACGACACCAAGATTCAAATTGCCTCATTAAGGTTGGAAAGTGCAACTCTTATTTGGTGGCAAGCCAAAACACGAGAGGACATGAAAAAACATGGTAAGGTCTAAACCTCTTGGAATAATTTTGCTGCTGCATTGAGAAGATAATTTTATCCTTTAGCATACATGTAGAAATCTATAATGGATTGGTAAAATTTTAGGCAAGGAAAAGAACAAATTATGCAAAGTTATACTCAAGAGTTTAGGAGAAGAGCACTAATATTTGGTCTAGATTTGACATCTCAAGAAACTTTGTTAAAATATACTGGAGGTTTACATAGTTACCTAAGATACACTATTCTCACGTTTAATCCAACAAATTTAAATGAAGTTTGTGTACAAGCTACACATATAGAAGCAAGAGGGAAAAATATTTCTGATGAGAAAAGTGAGGATTCCTTTGAATCTAGAGAAACGGGGAAAGGTAAGTTTAAGGGAAAAGGGAAAAACAATGCTTCCATTAAGATGGAGAAAGAAAAACTCACATGCAAACATTGTTTGAAAGATGGCCATGATGAAGACCATTGTTGGAAACTTTATCTAGAGAGAAGACCCAACAAACTTAAAAACAAGGAGCAAGAGAAAACAACTACAATTATAGAACATGATTTAGTTTTAGACTCTAGAGAAGAAACAAAGATCATAACTATGGGTTTGAAAGGTAAGAACATAGCAAGCACTAGTTCTTCAAGTTGTTCCAATGATACTCTAAATTATGAAATAAGAATTGAAATTTTCCACATTAAGGTTGTTTGAAAGTTGATGAGCCTCGGTATTGCGGCAAGAATGCTACAACTCCCAAGGCTACCAACTTTTAATTATCAACCCAGGGTTCGTACAAACTTAAGAGGTATCAGCACTATATGTGCAGATACAATTTTTCCTTCCTTTTCTATCATGAGAGAAATGAAATGATTCCTATTTGTAGGAATGAAAGATTGAATTTAAAAATGCTTGTAAAGTAACATGAAATCCTCTATCTACTTATTAACACACTTTGCTTAGAAAAGAACTCGATTTTAACCCTATTTGTCACATGTTATGTTTTAACTAATCTAAGCATGAAATCTGATCTAGGGAGTACTAACTATTGTGTGCATGTGTAAATATAAAAAAACTCATTTTTTTAATCTTTTTGCTTTATAAATGCAAATGATAATCTTTCCTTGATCTTTGGCAGGGGAGACAGGTGTGGAGGAAGAGGGGTACAATGATTTTGATGGCTTGGAGGTCAAGTAGGGGTCTAATCCGAGCTTCAATAATGATTTTTCCCAATTTGGGCTTAAAACAGGCCACTACAAGATTTCCTACAGGATGTACTAGTTCTCCTACAGGATCCCCTGGTTCTCCTACAGGATCCCATGTTTTACTACATGATGTTACAAATTTACTATACGAAATTATAATTCATCGAATTACCAAGAAAATTAAATCCAAATTGGATGGGACAAATTTATTTATTGACTAGGATGTATTAGGTCTCCATTTCAAGTGGAATCACCCAAAAAGACATCTGTTAACCCATGCTAAAAAATAGCAGAAAATTACTAGTCGAAAATCTACAAATTCACGAACTAATGAGCTAGTAAATCTATAAAATTCCTTACCTAATCAAGTGCAAATGCAATGAGGTAATTTTTGTTATGAAATGGAATGTTTTTTTATCTAATGCAAGTGCAACCAACTCGATTGAAGCTCGTTAGCATGCTCTAAAAAATAGCATAAATTTATTGTTCTTTGCTAAAAGGAGTTCCAAAAATCTAGATTTGGGAATAAGAAGGCTAATCCAAGTAGCTCAATGATTACTATCACCTTCCAAACCTTTTTCAAGGATAAAATGGTCCTTGTGATCCTACAAAAGAACTTATATCAACCATTTAACCCAATCCTACAATAAGAAATCATTAATACTAAATGCAAAAATAGAAAAAAAATAAAAACAAGAGATGCATGTGAATAAGAAGTGAAAAGAAGGAAAGGAAATGATACAAAAGGGCTCTAAGTCTCCTAAGATGGCCAAGCCCAAGAAAAATTAGAGACCTATGGAGGAGAACAATATTTAGAAGTTGAACATGACACCAATCTTCATTATTTTCATCAATATAATTACATCCCTGTAAGAAAATACAATGGAGCTGCAAAATACGAGTTCTCTCCACAAGAAGACGAATGAAAATATATCCCTAGAGGAAAATTCGACTTGGTACTTATACAAAATTATTAAGAATCATTCCCCATGAATGAAGGAAGCTTTCCCCACCAAAATCCCTTGATTAGTGGATCTGGTTCCCAATACTAGGAATCTACATTAAATGGCGGGGAACACATTCCTAGATTTTCTCAATCATTGGAGTTCCACAATCTGTGCCATAATTCCATAATATATTGTTGATTTATTATTTAATAGTGATCCTCGTGTGATAGGGAGCAAGTCCTTAAATTATCTCCTCCTCCAAATCTTCATAATCTGCCCAATATTCTCATAATATTCCACAAAAATAAATAATATTAGGCACAAATATGCAATTATTCATAAACCTTCCTAATGAGTATATTAAATTTAAAAATGCATTATCTAATGCAAAAAGAGAGGTTTAATATGCTCAAGGATGGTCATAGGCCTTAATTTATGTTTAATTTAGAGTCATGGGCCTTAATTTATGTCTAATTTAGAGGCCCATCATACCCTTGTGATGAAAGTGTTGCTCATACTCTGAGCAACTTAGTGACCTCATTATGCCTCATTCATGGCCCTGGTGACCTCTCTCTTGTGCATTAAGAATCTTGGTTGTAAGTTATGCAAGGAAAAAGCCAAAAAACCTATTTGTGAAAAGCAAGATTCTTGTTTCTTGAGACCATTAGTTTTCCCTCTTCCCCTTATTCAAGATGGTTCTTGAATATTTTTCAGTTTGGCAAGGTCTTCCACATCCTTATCAACCTTCTACTACCTTGTTCCACCATTTGGAAACCTCTTAAACCTTCAAAATGTCTTTAGATGAGAACTAGGACATCCTATAGTAATTCCTGTCAAAACTACAAGAAACCTATAGGAAACCCTGTTAAAACTACAGAAAACCCTTTTTGAGTATAAATGATAGTTTGAGCCTAGGACAGGCCCTCAACTTGACTCCCATGCCTTTCTGTTATTTCTATAAAATCTTTTAGGCCTTGGACAAAAGCTAGAAAGAGATTAGAGACCTCTTGGAAAGTCTCTTTTCATCATTGCAGTTTGAGTTCTATTTTGATCATGGATGCCTCATTTCCTTTTGTTGCCTTCTTCTCCTCTCTTGTGGCCTAGATGGTTTCCTAATGGCCTTAGAGTTCTATGTTGTGATTAGGTCTCTCTTAGGTGCTATCATTTTGGGTTTTATCACAATTTTTTCTTTCTTCCTTCTTGTAGCAACATTCTACCTTCCTGTAGTAGTGATTTCTTCTTCCTTCACAATCTTCTAACTATATGGGAGTGATGAGAAATGATGTAGGTTTGTGAAAATGGAGAGGACGCTTTGTTTGCTTATTCAAGAAATTTTCAAGGTGAGATAGGGTTTATTCTTGAAATTATGAAATGGGATGTATGAATGAGGGATAGATAGTAAATATGATGTGGATCGAGGGCTTGGAGTGCTATGATGACTTGGCCTTTGCAAAAAATTCTTCTTTTCCTCATTCCTTAAAATCATCACCCTTCATAATTTTAATTTTCAACATTGCATGACTAAAGGAGTGAGCTGCAATTAACTAGTTGAAGACGCCTGAGACTACTGACACGTCCTTAGCTTATAAAACTTCATCTCTCATGCATTGACAACAAATTTCTAATTATAATATGCTCAAGAGAAGAGGTCAAGAATATTGCATACATGTACGTACCTGATGGTTGTTGGAGAGACATGCATGTTACTACTAAGTTGATGTTGTTGTGCTTCTCATGACTCATGTACATCTTCTTGACTACCTTTTTCTTTTTTGTTGATCTTATTTTGTTGATGGGTTGTCTTCTTGTTGATGTGCAAGTGATGGCTTCCTCTGTTTTTATTGAGATTTGGAGAAGTTTCATTGTGCCTGTATTTTTGCTTCTCCTCTTTCAATCATGGTGGTGAAGGTCAGGCCTAGAGCCCGTTGTTACTGCCAAATAGGTTATTGTAGCTGCCCTTTTTTTTTAATTGTTTGTGTCCTATCTCTGTTGAAGGGTAAATAGGTATTGGAATGAGTGGAAGGTGTGGCCATAGAGTGACATGGTCATGATGGGTGTTGGAGGATATGTGGTGAAGTCAATGTCATTTTTACCTATCACAAAATAGCCCTGCATCATAATTTTTTAATCCGACTACCTTTCCTATAGATTTTCAAAACTTCCTATAGTACTACAGGAAACACCTGTAGTAATTCAGGATAACCTCTTGTAGCATACTTGTTTTGTCCATATCTTCCAAACGGTAGAATGGATTGACTTGAACCTTTTTTAGCATGTTTCCATCATCATTATGCACCTCCCCATAAGAAAATTGGTCAATGGATGCACGGATATCGAGAAAAACTAAAAATGGCTAAAGGTGATGGAGGAAGATTTCTTGGAAACCATGCACTAGAATTTGCTGAAATTTCTTGGGCATGTTACCATAGTCCATATACATATCCCCATGAAATTAATTTTTAAATGGATGCATGGTTTTCAAATTATGACAAAAATAAATTTATGCTCTATGTATTTTTGTTTCCTGTAGTAAAACAGAGCCTTCCTGTAGTTTTTTAGGACAAGAAGCAAACTAAATGGGAAAAGCTTGAGAATGATGGATGGATGGTGGAAATAGATTAGGGTGATGGATTGGCATGTCCTTGGCCTTGTTGAAGCATTTGAGGAAAGGATGAGAAAGTCAAACTTTGACTTCTTTTGACTAGGTTTGACCTATTTTTTCTTTCTTTGGTGGCAACTTGTTTTTGTTCCTTTCAAACGTTGGAGACAACCTACATTCACCAAAGAGATACATGAAGCAAGGATTTTTTTTTTTTCTTTTTTTCTTTTTTTTCTGCTAGGCCTACTAATCGCCTCAAGGAGGGTTTTAACTAGTAGGTATGCCCAAGTGCCTCAAAGTAGGTTTTCACCTAGGATATTTTCTTTTTTCTTCTTTTTCTTTTTTCCAACCCGTTGATCGCCTCATGGAGGTTTTCAATCAATGAGCCAATATGCAGTGCCTCCAAGGAGGTTTTCACCTGAGATTTTTATTTTTTCTCTTATTTTTCATTATTTTTTTTTTACCCTACCCTACTTGAAAAACAAAATCACTTTCAAGTATAAGAATAATTCTAATGGAGCCATGTGCACATCAAGATGACAGACAAAATTATGTGGAGGACTGAAATTCATGCTTTGACATGTACCTGGATTTGAGTGATCAAATGCTTTGACTTTGATGATATCAAATGCAATTGAAGAAGAGAGTGTTGCTACAACTTACTGACTGTCTGGAATGAAACCTCAATATAACTTTCATGCCCTTGGTTTGATTTCTTATCTAGATAATTCTTCAAGTCTTCTTCTACCATGACCTTCAAATCTTCCTCCTTTTGCTAATTGTTCTCTTGAATACATGGAGGATTTGATGGTAACCATGAGGGATCTCTCTCGATCTCTGATTTTTATGTCTACTCTTCATTAAGTGCAACCCATGATTTTGTGGTCTTCTCATTTGAATCTTATTCTTTTGGATGTGGTCCTTCAATGATATCAAGATAATCTCTTTTTTGAAATACTCTTCCTGAGCTATGGTGAATACCATTGATCTCAAGAGGAGATATTTCAAAGTGTTGTACCTCAACATTGTAAGTGGGTTGAGCTACTTCAATGTGTGGGTTTGGAAATGGTGGTCTAGGTAGTTGAGTGGGAGTGGATATCTGAGACGGATGTGGTTGGGGTTGTGGTTATGGTGGAGATTAATTGTAGGGATAACATGGAGTTGGGTATGGAGGATATTGAGGAAAATATTGAGGATATTGTGGATGGTTCCCATAAGTTCCTTTCCAACCTTGTTGCCAAGATTGGGTTTGGGGTTGAGATGGCCAATGTTTCCAAAGAAAGGGTGTGTTCCAATTACTTTGAGATGGATGTTCATAATCTTGAAATTGTGAATCAGGTTATTGCATCATACTAGGTTAACTAGGCTGTCATGGTCCTCTTGAAGCAACATAACATAGCTACTTTGGCGATTGACTTACTCCATTGTCCTCTTAGTAAACTTCCTTCAACCTTGGTAATGATGGACAATGTTTAACATCATGTGATTTTGCATGGACAACACAAATATCAACATCTTCTTTTTCTTCATCTTGCATTCTAAAAATATCTACTTGTTTGGTTAGATTGCTAAGAATTTATGTTTTAAAATCATCAAACAAATTTCCAAGTTTAGCTTGCCTTACCAATCTTGATTTTTATTAATTACCTACTCTTGCCCTTCCTCTTGATATGTGTTTGCATGTTTCACAAATTTCTTCAAATGATAATTGGTATACATCACCTTTACATATGAGATCAAGGAGATCATCCAGTCATCCCTGATTGTTCTAAGTAAGAGGGTTTTTAGTGTGTCGGATCCTAAATGGTATACTTTTCCCCTCTTAACATTATACATGAACCTCTCTATTAGATCCTCTAGACTCTCATCTTCTCTTCGATTCATTCTAAATATTTCTTCTTTAAGATCATGATCTTTATATTTTTCTAGAAATATCTTTTGCATATCATTCGATGATCTTATTGAATTAGTCCCTAAACTCATGAACCATTTAAGAGCTCTATCCTTCAATGTTGTCGGAAACAATCTCAGTCTTTGAGTTTTTAATAAGTAACCATAAGATCTACAAACAATTTCAAATTCAAAGAGAAATGTTTCTGTATCCTCTGACCTTAGACCATGAAATTTTGGAAAAAAAAAGATTCAAGGATGTTCTTCATGTGCACATTACCATCAGTATCTTGAATGGGAAATCCAAGAGGAACTTCATCATTGTCATCATCTCCATCCATTTCTTCTACATTCTTTTCCATATTCTTCTACCTGCAAAAGTGATTGGTGATGTGGCTCTTACTACACCACGTGATCAAATGGGGGGGGTGGTTTGGTGTTAGATACTGTTTTTGTTTTTATGATTGAATGAAAACACTAATGCAATGCACTTTTTTATTTTTGAAATGAAATATGCCTAATGAAATTATTTTTTTGTTTTCTCAAAAATTAAAAATGAATAAGAATGAGCTCCAAGTAGTTCAATGATTACTATGACCTTCCAAAAATTTTCCAATGATGAAATGATTCTTTTGATCTTGCAAAAGAACTTACATCAACTGTTTAACCGAATCCTACAACAAGAAATCATTAATACTAAGTGCAGAAATAGAAAGAGATAAAAACAAGAGATGCATGTGAATAAGAAGTGAAAAGAAGGAAAGAAAATGATACAAAAGGGCTCTAAGACTCCTAAGATGGCCAAGCCCAAGGAAAATCAGAGACCTATGGAGGAGAAAAAGATTTAGAAATTGAACATGACACCAATCTTCATCATTTTCATCAATACAAATACATCCTTGCAAGAAAATACAGTGGAGTTGCAAAAATACGAGTTCTCTCAACAAAAAGACTAATGAAAATTTATCCCTAGAAGAAAATTTGACTTGGTAATTATACAAAATTATTAGGAATCATTCCCCATGAATGGAGGAAGCTTTCCCCACCAAAATCCCTTGATTAGTGGATCTAGTTCCCAATACTAGGAATCTGCATTAAATGGCAAGTACACATTCCTAGATTTTCTCAATCACTGGAGTTCCACAATTTGTGCCATAATTCCATAATATCTTGTTGATTTATTATTTAATAGTGATCCTCCTGTAGTAGGGAGCAAGTATCTAAATTATCTCCTCCTCCAAATATTCATAATATGCCCAATATTCTCATAATATTCCACAAAAATAAATAATATTAGGCACAAATATGAAATTATTCATAAACCTTCGTAATGAATATATTAAAGCTAAAAATACATTATCTAATGCAAAAATAGAGGTTTAATGTGATGAAGGATGGTCATAGGCCTTAATTTATGTTTAATTTAGAGGCATGGGCCTTGATTTATGTCTAATTTAGAGGCCCATCAAAAGCATACCAAAATTGACACACTATTTGATAGTGGGTCACAAGCAAACCTTATTTCTGAAGACTTAGTCAACAAGTTAAATCTAGAAACCATTCCACATCCAAGACCTTATCCTTTAGGTTGGATATGTAAGAATGAAAATTTGCAGGTGACAAGGAAGTGCATCCTTAGATTTGCAACCACAACAAACTTTCTTGATGAAGTTGAACTTGATGTAGTTATGCTTGAGATTTGTGGTATTATTTTGGGAAGTCCATACCTTTATGGCAGGAGAGAAATCTTTCATCGCCATGAGAATAAGTATGAATTATTCAAGAATTGGATTGAGTATATAGTTAGAGTGCATATAAATAATATGGGTTTGTCTCTTATGCATGTTGGAAAAATGAAGAGAATTGTGAATGCAAGTCAAAGTTTTTCTTTGTTAATTTTCAAGCATCAAGATGTTGTGAATGAGGCCTTTCAAGGAGATGCATCAAATGAAAAATATGATTTCATTAAAGTTGCTAATGGTTGTGATAAGTTGTTTCAGGGATCTAATATGTTTCCTCCTAAAGAGGTAAACAAGATGAGGAAAAATAGCAGAAGAATACATCATTGTTGAACAATGAAGTGAACAAGATGCCAATGCTATAGAGTGCAAAGGTAAAAGAGCAAGTGCCAAAGCAATTTGACAAAGAGGGAATTGATTCCACAAGTTCTTATTATGGGTTTCAAAATTTATTGTCTTCAAAAAGATATGGTGCATGGCGACAGTGATCACATTTGGTCAAGAGTCGAGCCAAGCGCAAGGCAAGACAAGATAAGCACATCTTGTTGACAGTGTACAAGGTGAGAAAAATTTCAAGTTGTTTAAGTTTCCTATGATTGACGACCGAGGAAGGAATATGTTTTTCCTTCAAGGACAATTTTTTTTTCTAAAAATTTTGGTAAATTGCAGCAAGATGGTATCTACAACAGCAAGATAGGGTCTCTAGAATCAAGGAAAAATATCAATTTTCATGAAAAGCTCAAATTGTTGAATTTAGGAAAATTCTAGTGGGTTGAGACTAGAAGGGTGAGGGATTTGTAACCTCACCTAATTGTTCAATAATAAAGAGATTTTGGGGTCCAAAAACTTCCAGTGGGGAGGATTGACGTGGTGGATAAAAAATATGCTCAAATTTTAAAGTTGTTAGAATGGATTGAAACCTAAATTACGGCGTATATCTCATCGTTTTGAATCTGGCATAATTTTTTGGTAAAAAATGGATGTCATATGCTCCCAGAAATGTGTTCTGATAATTTTGGGAAATAGAGAAAATTCCAAGAAGGTAGTTTGCAAGGTTGCCCAGTTAGCAGTTTGTACAACTGATTAAGCCTGCTGACATGGCATGTTGATTAGACTCCTTTGGCCAATGGTGGATTGACATGTGGACGCTGATTGGTGTTTGTGTAGCACAATTTGATTGGTTAATTGTTGGTATTGGTGGATTGGTTTGAAGTGGACCAAATTGTTGGTATTGGTGGACTGGTTTGAAGTGGACCAACCAGAGGTTTCCATGTGGCCTAACCAGAGGCTGCCACGTGGCATCCTAGTGGCCACCAAAATTTGTTAAGATTCAAACTACACCTATGATGATTTGAACTTGTGACCACATGCCAATTAACCAAGCCTCAAACGATTGTGTCGCTTTCATTTCTTGTTAAACCATATGAAAATGGCTATATTTAAATATTTTTGAAATACTGCATTTGGGGACGGGGCCAACCCCGGGTCACATGACCACTCATAAAACCCTGCACCAATGGAGCAGGGTGCTAGCTAGAGGGAGCCAAACAAACGGGCCATCCTGGAGTCATATGAACCCGATGTGACTGAGGGCATGGAGGAGACAAAGGCCAGACACATGCCCCAAAACTCAACCACCAACGTGATCGCATGTGTGTCACGTGACCAATATTTTTGGAATAAGGGGCTGATAACGAATTTAATCAAGCCACAAATTGCGTGGATGTTAGCCAAATTTTCACTCCATTAGTGATTTTTGGGGTGGAATTGTAGGACGGTTTGTAGGCAGGTGCGTTTTGTAGAACGAATAGCAGAAAAACTTGGGGAGATCATAACTTTCTCAGTTTTAGGCCCTTTTGGAAGCAAAAAGAGGCTAGACAAGGGTTTTTGACATTTCTAAAGTCATTGGAGCTATTTTTGAAGCCATTTAACACCATATTTCGAGCATAATGAAAGAGGCCCAACCATTAGAAGCTAGACCAGGAGATGTAGCTCGAGATGGGTGAACCCCTTCATCATTTTTCCATGTTGTATTTGCTGATTATGGTGATGTTGTATGCTATTTTATGAAAAAACTAAACTTTTAATTCATGTTTATGTGTTTATTAATTTTACATAAGAGGCTTAAAAGACCCTAATTTAATCACTTGCAAATTTTCATAATCATCAAGAAGTTTCATATACAGATCAATGACTTAATAAAATCATTGGAAAAAAATGGTAAAATCAAGAATGAAAAAAAAGATCTGGAAACAAAATAAAGTAGTTTAATAAAGTAAATAAACATGTTAAGAATGGAATTGAAAAAAACCAATAGAAGAACAAATATCTTAAGAAAACAACTTCAAGGAAAGGAAAAAAATTGTAAAACATTAGAATCTGAATTTGTGACTCTAAAATAAGACTATGGGAAAATCAATAAATGGATAAAGGAATCTGAATCACTAGAGAGGATTATCAATGAACAAATATCTCCTCTAATCAAGACATCCATTGATTACATGGCTGCATATCTATAGTGCAATAACAAGAACAACCATAATGAGGTGTTTCAAAAGGATATTGAATCAAGTCACTCGTCTAAAAGAAAATCTCCTAGATCAAAGTCTCGATCAGTTCCCAGGCATAAATGTTGGTTTCATGGATATTGTTTCTCTTGTAACAAGTTTGGGCATAAGTCCAGTGACTGCAAGCTAGGTATTTGGAATGGAAGCAGAAGATGGGATAAGTTCCAACACATGATTAGAAATTGCAAGCAAATTTGGAGGAAGCAGGAATATCAACTAGATACATAGAGAAGATTGCCCCTACTGCGGTCCATTTCTCTTAAAAGCACAAATCTAATAGTGATTGCAAAATTAATGTAAGGTGCATAACCTCATGAAAGAGTAGGTAATGATTATCAAGTCCACAAGGTCAGTAAGGAATGATCTCATGAGGAGCTATGCATGTGTATCAAGATTATGATTCCCTATATTGTGATGATGTTTATATTACTAACAATGCATATGATGAAAAGGATGTGAACAAGAAACAAACAAGACTGAAATTAAATCACTACAAAACTGATATAAAAGAAGGGAACATGAAGCTTCATTAACCATATAATCGAGAATACATCATTATACCTTCAACTTTGACATTCCTCTCCTAATTCCAATAGGGTGTCCCCACTATAACAAACATGGAGTCAAAGAAACATGAAGCTCTCAAAACTGAATCACAATTGTAGCAACATATAACTCTTTGGCTCTCTAATTTTCACTCATAGATTCTAACTAGCATGAACCTCTAGGATAGTCCAGTATAAATAGGAATAAGGAGACTCCCAGGTGGATGAATGTAGACACCTAGGATGCAGAGAAGTTAAGGAAGCTTCTCAATAATTTGTCCTAGCCAACTTGAATAGATGAGATAAGATTATGAGTCGAACTGATCTCCTAAGAACCATAAGTCTCTAGAACGAGTTCCCCAACCACATGGACAAAAATATGAAATATCAGTCATAAATGCACAGAATAAATGTCCTCCGTGCAGTTGGAAGGTTCCAACTACAATCACAATATGGTATGTCTATGGTTGGGGATAAAAGCTGGGAAAAAGATAATTCAAGGCCAAGGAAAAAGGTCAACAACATAGTGACTCAAGATGACTAACCCTAGGGATAAAAATAGGTTGATAACACTAAGGCACTATAGAGGATGAGCACTCTTGGGTTCGTGGAATTGAACTTGCAGCTTAAAAAGATGCTTGATAAGGGATACCTAAGGCCAAGTGTATCTCCTTGGGGATCACCAATGTTAATTGTAAAGAAGAAGTATGGTACTCTTAGATTGTACATTGACTACAGGTAGTTGAACAAGGTGACCATCAAGAATAGGTACCCATTACCTCGGATTGATGATTTGTTTGATAAATTAAAGGGATATGTAGTGTTTTTAAAGATTGATATGAGATCGGGATATCATCAGGTGAACATCAAAAAATAAGACATGTATAAGACAACATTTTGTATAAGGTATGGGCACTATGATTTTATGGTGGTTCATTTTGGTCTTACCATTGTTCTAGCCACCTTCATTTGTATGATGAATAGTTTGTTGTGCCCTTACCTAGATAAGTCTGTGACAATATTTTTTGATGATATATTAGTCTATTCAAAGAATGAGGAAGATCATGTAGAGCACTTGGTAGCAGTATTGAGATTGTTGATAGAGCATAAGTTGTATTCCATGCTCAACAAATGTAGTTTCTTTCAAACTCAAATTCATTACTTGGGACATATTGTTTCTAAGGAGGGGATAGTAGTGGATCTAGAAAATATTTAGGCTATCATGGAGTAGCCAACTCCAAATAATGTGAATGAGGTTAGATAATTCATGGGACTAGCAAGTTATTATATAATATTCATCAGGAACTTCTCCTAGATTGGATATCCTATTACATCTTTGCTGAGGAAGTGAAAGAAGTTTGAATGGATTACTAAGTGTGCAGCTATCTTTGACCAATTGAAGCAATTGCTTACCTATGCTCCAATTTTGAGGATTGAAAATCTCGATAAAGACTTTGTTGTTTGTACATATTCCTGCAAGGAGGGACTTGGTGGAGTCTTAATGCAGGAAGGACAGGTGTTTTTCTATGCATCATAGAAGTTAAATGAGCATGAGTAGAATTATGTGACTCATGATCTGAAGTTGGAAGCTATAATTCATGCATTGAATATGTGGAGACATTATCTCCTTGGAAGGAAGTTCATTTTGATGAGTGATCATAGTGGAATGAGGTATTGGTTTCACCAACCCAATTTGAATGCAAAGAAAGATAGATGGTTCGCTGCTCTTAGTGAGTTTGACTTTGAAATCAGGTACATCAAAGGCAAAGAGAATCGGGTTGTGTATTCACTCAGTAGGAGAGTACAAGTGAATCATACTTCAGATCTGATTTCTTGTGGGATATATTTGAAGGAGCAGATCTTCTGTGTCGGGTAGCATGATGAGAGGTACTAGAAACTGAAGTAGAGATTCTAGCAATAAGGTGAGGGTGATAATGATGAGGAGCATCACCTCATAGCAGATGGCTTGATTATATTTAGGGGCAGGATCTATGTGCCTTATAGTAGTGAATTGAAGAAGATTATTTTGAGAGAGTTTAATGCCAAGCCATATTTAGGCCATATAGGATAAAAGAAGACTTTGACAGCTATTAAGAAGTTTTATTATTGTCCTATTTTGAAGAAAGATGTGGTTGCATTTGTTTCTAAGTGATTGGCTATCAATAGGTGAAATTTTAATGCATGCATCCATGTGGTTTGTTGCAGCCTATTCTGATTTTAGAATGGAAATGGGAGGTTATTTCCATGCATTTCATTATAGTATTGTCAAGGAATCAAGGAAACATGACTCCATCATGGTTGTGGTGGATAGGTTGAGCAAGGTAGCTCACTTAATTGTAGTAAAGTCTACTAATTCAGCTAGTGAAGTGGCTCAAATATTCATTATGTAGATAAAGAGGTTTCATGGAGTTCCCAAGAGGATTATATCAGATAGAGATGCCAATTTCAGTAACATGTTTTGGAAGGAATTGCCTGCAGGCTTGGGGATAGAGCTAGACTTGAATACAACTTATCATTCCTAGACAAATGGGCAGACAAACAGAATCAATGGGATCCTTGAGGATATGTTGAGGATGTATGTCATGCATCAGTAGATGAAGTGGGATGAGTATCTTCCACTAGTGGAGTTTTCTAATATTAATGTGTATTGGGAATTCTTGAAGATGAGTCCATCCGAGGCTCTCTATGGGAGGAGTTGCAATATTCATATCAATTGTAGTGATACAGTGAGAAGGGTTTTGATTAGACCTAATATATTGAGAGAGATGGAATAAGAGATGCAGGTTATCAAAAAGAATTTGAATGCAACAAAGGATAGGTCGAAGAGTTATGTGGATCAACATAGATCATTCAAGGCATTTCAAGTTGGAGAGCTGGTGTACTTGCATTATATAGCTTGAGTGGACCTAATGGTTAAGAGCATGTGTTTCCTCCTAAGAGGTCACAGGCTCAAAACCAAAGGGGGGTAGAGTATGTATGCCTTCATAGACTTAGCAGTCAAATCGCTGCGTGGAGGTGGGTCCCTTGTCCCACAAACAAGGGGGTCGCATACACCAATTTGGTGTCTGGCTTGGCCATGACCTTAAAAATAGATATTATTATTATTATTATTATTATTATCAAACCTAAGAAGAGCTATTTGAAGGTTGAATCATGTTCCAAGTTGGCACCTCAGTATTTTGGGCCCTTTCAAATCTGATCGGACCAATGGCATATAGGCTTGCTCTTTCTCCATCAGTGAAAATCCATGATGTTTTTCATGTTTCTATGCTTAAAAGATATGTATGGGAGGTTGATCATGTGATTGATTGGTATGTATTTCAAGTGGAACCAGAGGGAGAGTTCCAACCAGAGCCTCAACGAATTTTACAAAGGAAGAAGCTCATGCTCTAGAACCAAGAAATAGAGCAAGTTAAAGTGAAATGGAATCATTTTGGGCCTGAGGAAGCTATACAAGAGATGGTTGATCAGATGCAGACATAATATCCTTCTTTATTTGCTAGCTGAAGAAAATGTTCTTATGTATATATATATGTGTGTGTGTGTGTGTCATTATAAATATGGTATCAATTTGTGCTATAAATTTCCAATAAGAAACATATTGTTTTATGTTTTCAACAGTTTTATCTTGTCGTAAGATTCATAGAACACCGAGGACAGTGGTTCCCATAAGGGGAAGGGGTTTGTAACAACCGCGATTTAAATTCCATGTAAATAAATACTGAATGGACATTGTAAAAGAAAAATAATAAAATTAATGTCATGGGACACGTATTCCAAGGTAAATGAGGGGAGAAACATTACATTGGGATCCACTTATGGTTAATTGTTTATTGGCTATGGAAATTGGAATTGGCAAGAGGTAAAAGGAAATAAATGGTAATTAGTTATTACAACCTAGCAAGGAGATGAGGCAAAAATGAAAAAATAAATAAAGAAAAATGAAATAAATTTGACTTCAACATTTGGGGAAGAGGATGAGACAAGAAAGGATAAAAATAGTAAAAAGAATATGCATGCAAAGAAAAATGAAGGAAAAATAAAAGAAAAGAAAAGAAATTGGAGCGAAAATTCTAACATTATCTTTGTGGGAAAAGATAGGAAAAAAAGAAAGGAAGAGATCACACTACAACAAGGGAGAACAAGAGAGGACTTGGACACAATGAAGGAATACAAGAAAGGCATAAGTAAGGAGAAAGCAAGGAAAATAAGTAGCGAAAGAGGAATTCACGTGGAAGCCAAGAGGAAGAATTGGACAATAGTAAGAAAGGGTAGAAAATAATAGAGGAAAGAGTAGCCAACAAGAGGATTTTGTAGGTAATAATATGCATGTTTGATTATCTTTCTATGATTTGAATGTAGGCTCATGCATTGGTTTATTGGTCCTTTTTTGTTTTCATTGGCATGGGATTTTCCTGGATTGGAAATCATGTACAACCTTGCCTTATGTCATTTCCTAGATAGCCATGACGTAGTGGGTTCCCTATTTATTTGAGCTTTGGATGCCAATGGATTTTGGATGTTGGTTTAGGTGGTCTCAGGAAAATCCCAAGGGTCGATAGTGAAGATGGTTTTATTTGGGTAAGCTCTTGATAGGTGGGTGGAAACAAGAAAATTCCTCTAGGTATGGTGAAGAAACTCTAAGGAATCCTAGCTTGTATTGGTTTTGGTGATTTTTGGACTTGGTATTAGGTGAAATCACTATGGCTTGAGGGTGGAGGTGGTTTCATATAGATTCCCAATTTGGTTATGTTTTGGTTTATCCCATGTAATCCCAAATTCAGGCTTGGAATATGGCATGGGGGTGATTGGGCTGAAAGAAATATTTGGTTCAGCCCATCTATGATTGGGTGGTACATGGAAGTACTTAATTTGGTTGGTACTATTCATATGTTAATATTTGTTATCCTTTAATGAAGATTAGTGAGCACAAGTTTTGGTTTAATACACTGATTATGTGATATGTTTGTCATGGCTCCATTTCTAGTTAAGTGTATATTACATGCATTTTTTATTTCTTGTTATATGATTTTCTCTTGGATAATTTATATGGATGCATGAGCTAATATGTGTTTATTGTAGCTAATATGAGAGGGTAGCAAGATTCCTTGATGAATCTATGACCAAACTAAGTAAACAGTGACCAAATTATGCATCCAAACCTATAGGTACCATAGCCACAAGTGGTTGTAAATATGACTAACATCTGTTGGGAGATTTTGAGAAAGAAAAAAAAACTAGAACAGAGAATATAAACAAAAAGACCTTGTTGACATAGTTCTAGAGAATTCTGGGCAGTTGACTTGTAGGTTATCTCTAAAATTCTGGAACAGGGTTCGTGGATGCACTCTCAGAGGTTGGAAATCTCAGCTCTAGCCAAATTAAGGATGGATTATCTGTGAGGTTGTAGATCTGCAAACACATCTAGCATGCCTACATGCATGTGGCTGGAAAGTAAATCTAGGTTGAGCTCATGGAAATGATCACTAGGAGAAGTTGGACTAATAGAAGTGTGATCATGTGTCTCTGGATGGTTGCAGTAAGTTTTGGAAAAGTGGACTCCATTTCCATAACTAAATCTTGGAATTTTGGTCATGCATAGTTAACTCCCAGCTCATGTTTATCCTAGTAAGAAGTTCAAAGTGCGTAAATGTGGGGTGGGGTGTTACAGGAACCGTCATGAAGAACACAAAGGAATCTTGGATCTAGACAAATAAGTTGACTTGGAAGGTCCCAACATTCACCTATACCCTTTGGAGGATGAATATGAAGAAAACACAAAGATATATCATGATGAAGTCAAATTCAAAACAACAAAGAGAGCAACTTGGCATTTCCACATCATCATAAAGTGTCATACCATCATTGTCAAGTCAAGGTGTGTACAAATTCCATTACAATGTCATATGTGTCAATGTGTCTTGCGACATAATTTGTGAATGTCATGTTTAATTTGAAAAATAAGAAAATGTAAATGTGTGGAAACCAGATGGTCCCACTTGGAATATGAAGAGTCACTAGAGAATTATAGAGTCATATATTATCTCAAAGGTCATGCAAGATTTTGAAAAGTCATAGTAGAAGCTCAAGGGTCATGAGGGAGGTCAAGAGTCACATGAGAGGTGGATTTCACCTCATTTGTTATAAATACAGCCTCAAAACTCAAGCAAAAGGACGCTTTGGACTTGAACTTCAACTTGGATTCTCTAGCTTGAGATAGGAGAGAATATATTTCTTTGGAGGAGTAAGTGGTGACTTAATGTTCCACTATTGGGACTAGTATGGCAGCATGGTAATTGTATATCTTGGGAATTTCACTTAATAAATGGATCGCTTTTAGCCAATGCATTTTCATGCATATGTCATGAATAATTGTGAGACTATTCTTTCATTGTTTACATTATTTGTTTATGTCAACTGAAAGTGAACTATTTCATTGGATTTGGTATGCATCTTGATGAATGTGCATTGTTACTTACTTTTATGATCGTTGTTGTCTTATGAGCTACTTTGTAGTTTAACAAATGATCTATTTCCATGCTCTTGTGTGTCTATATTAGGATAGTACTATTAGTTTCCTTCTAAGGACTCGCTCTTTTATTTTCGTGAAAGTACCATATATGCATTGTGATTGTATGCCTCACAGTGTCAACTTGCTTGTTTCAAATATTGTTTGAAAATCCCTTATGTTAATAATTGTAGCTAAGGAAGATGTGTGAGTAATGGAAACTATAGTATACCTAGGAGGGATCATATGGGGTATGGAGAGAGGTACCCAAGGGAATAATGTGATGTAATAATATAATGGGCCATAGTTAATAAATAAAGTGGTTAACCCACATTATGCAAGGGACCACAAGTAGTTAGGGAATAATGTGATAAGCCCATTGTAATATATGTATGGTGTTGAAAGACCCATGGTAACTACCCATGATATTGTATGTATGAAGCCTATGAAGGTTTTTATTAATAAATATATGAAGCTTTTATACTTTGTTCTTGTATTTATCATGGGATTATTTGTAGTTACTGGGTATAATTTTCATTTTAAAATATTTTTAGGTCAGATCTATTACAAGAAGTTTAGGAATAATCTGATAAGCCCATTTTATTAGATGTATGGTATTGAGAGACATATTTTAATGACTCATGGTATTGTATGTATGAAGCCTATATAGAGGCTAGATAGCTCCCATTGAGAGATGTGAAGTATTGTTGTATGGACAAACATTAGCTTGTGGAGTGCTCTCATTCCTTAAGTAGTTGTATGGTGTTATCCTACCTCAAGGGTTTGATTAATAAAAAGAAGCATTTATATTATGTATTTTTAGATTGATATTGATATTTATTAGGAATATTTTTCATTGTTATGTATTTCCAAGTCATATCTATTACAAGTGGCATCATAACACTTTCTTGGGCAGAGAGGGGAGAACAATTTTTCATTTGTTGTAGGAATTTCTTGGGCGGAGAGTTTGCAGATCATATATGAAAATTTTGGTGCAAAATTTGAAAATAAAATAGCATATCTAAATTTCTTGCAAAAAATACCCAATTTCAAAAAATAAACAGTTGAATTAGAGTCTGGATGAGGGAGATATCGCTGATTTAAAATCAGTGGTTTTGCATAAATGTTTCTAACGACAATACGTGGATGATGACTCTCCAATAAAAAATTGCAGTTTTTGCGGGGAATTTTGTGAAACGAATTACATATCTGATATCATATTGAAAAATAACCCAAATTCAAAAAAAAAATAGTTGAATCGAAGTTTGGATGAGGGAGATATCGTTGATTTAAAATCAACTCTCTTTTATTTTTTGTGATGGCAAGACAGTTGCAGCACGAATCTGAGTTTCCATATTACCCAGATTGGGATTTGAATAACATGGAAGGATGTAGAATGGTCATTCTATATCCGTAAATAAGCTATAATAAGGACTATGGGCCATATTGACCAAGTTATGTCCATCTTAAATTTTCGCCAATGTGTGATTTTCTTCAAAACCTTTTTTTTCTAAGGGTTCTAGCAAGATGATTTGTATAGGAAAAGAGGATGGTACTACTATTGAATAATATCTAACATTTAGGAAGTACACAATAGCTTGGGTATTAGGACCATGGAAAGATTTCAAGGATGAGGTTGCCATATGGTGGAACTGACTTAACCATGATCAACTAGGGAAACTTCTCGATGAAGAGATTGAAAAGCTCCTTTTAAGAAAGTGGTATCATGATAAGAGGAAGGATAATAAGAGCCATAAAGACTCATTTTCTACTAATTTTTCCATATTACAGGTTCATGGAAGTATTTAGAAAGAGAAGATCATTGTGTCTATCAATCCTAGTTGCAAGCATAATTTTATCAATGTTAATTTGGAAAAACAATTGCAAGTCGTAGTCCAACATATTGAGCACACACAGGATGATGGCGTTGTTCAAATTTATTAAGATTTGACGTTTTATATGGATAAGTATGTGTTGCACTCTGATTTTTATGCTTTAGATATGGATAATATGGATGTTGTTTTGGGATACCCTACGATGGAATCTATTGGTACTATCAATATTAATGTGTAGAAGAAATTCCTGAAGCTCTGGTCTAAAAAGAAGAAAATTACATTATAGGATATTTCTATCAATAAAAAGGTAGAGCCCAAGGAGGCTTAAGCATAAAACATTGTAGGTACTGACACATTAGATGAGGAGTCCATGGTAGAAGTAATAATGCAAGACAAACAACAACTGTAGGCACCACAACAAGTACCAAATACTACTCAGTCTCTATTAGGTGGCGAATTGAAGAAATATACACCATCAATTAAAACTTTAGCATATCACCACCCATACCACCCAGTTAGAAAACAACCAACAAGGGGGCACAGACTTAAAAACAAGGACAACAACCCATGAACAACACACGGAGAGGTGCGATGAGGCATGCATAACAAATTGATGCAGGGAACCACCATAAACAACTTCCATCTCAAGTGAGTGAGGCACCAGCTATATCGAGGGTTCACCTTTCTCTAGGATGGCTAGATTCATGTGTAGTGTATGAGTGGACTACTCTTTTGAGTAGAACTTATTATTTGTGTCATTCTCATGTTTCGAAGATGAAACATGTTTAGAGAGGTGGAATGTAGTATACCTAAGGGGGATATTATGGGGTACAAAGGGAGGTACCCAAGGAAATATTTAATAATGTGATGGGACATATTTAAAAAATAAAGGGGTTAACTCATTATGCAAGGGACCATAAGTATTTAAGGAACATCGTGATAAGACCATTGTATTAGATGTATGGTATTGAGAGACACATGGTAATAATGCATGGTATTGTATATATGAAGCCTATATAGAGGTCAAAGACTCCCCATTGAGAAATGTCAAGTATTGTTGTATTAACAAGCATTATCTTATGGAGTGATCTCCTTCCTGAAGGAGTAGTTGTATGGTGTTATCCTACCTCAAGGGTTTTATTAATAGAAATAAGCATTTATATTTTATATTTCTGGATTGATATTGATATTTCTTGGGCATATTTTCCATTGTTATATATTTCCAGGTTAGATTTATTGCAGAAACCAATCATATTTTATGTTGGGGATCCTAATCCAAATGATGTAAGGGCTTATTGAGAATTCATACTGGGGAGACCCCCTTGGTTGATGAATTCACAAAATCGTCAACACGTTGATATAGCACTGTCACCCCTTAAGTTTGTATGAAATTCTTATTAATAAATTAAAGCTAGTATTCTTGGGAGTTGCAACATCCTTGTTGTAATATCGTGGCTCATCAAACACCTTATCTGTACATTCCCTTACAAAGAATGAAATAAGAATAGCTCATGTAAATTTTAGACACCTGAAACAACAACGAACATTGCAAAAGAGAAATGAGGAAACATGACCACAAGTTATCCAAAATACTTAAAAATAATTTTGAACTATTTAGAAATCTTTCTGGGATCATAAAGTTGTTGTAGACCCTAGGGAAGACTCTGATTAAGATTTTGTGCACATACTAAGTTCTCTTGTTAAAGTAAATACAAAATGTTTGATGTGTTTTGAATCAAGATATTTTGTAGTTTTTTTTTCATTGTTGGCTACATGTTTTTGTTTTGTTGACTTTGATCATGGCCATGCTTTGTGGTGTTTGTCATGTGTTTTTGTTTTGGATTTTCTCCATTTTTCATTTTTATTTCTTTATTTGTTTAGTCTTACTTTGGTTTGTTGGGTGCTAAAAATAGAAGTAAATAATCTCATGGAGAAGTGTTGAATACAACAAAACTAGAAGTTCAATACCTTGATTAAATCCTGTGCATGTGATAAATTGTATTAGAGGGTAGAAAATGAGAAATAGATCTGCCAAAAGGACCTGGCTAGGTCCACTTGAACAAAATAGACAATGATATGACAACTATGAAAATAACATAAGAAGGAGCTTTCCCTAACTTAAATAGTGCTTAGCTAATGTATATTCTACATTTTATGAATATGTGAATAATGAGATAAAGCTATAATGATTCCATTTCATTTGACAAGTCATTTGTTGAGAACCATCATAGTAGGAGGATGATTAATTCAATTTATATGATGACTGTGTGAATGGAATTCAAATGGAAATTAGTACTTGTTATGTTTTGAGTAATATAGTGAAGTTACCTGATGGATACCATGACATGTGGGGGATCCATTGGGAAAGTGTGAAAGAATGACCTCTTGCTGTTAACTAACATTATAAATTTACTCATGCATATACTTATGAATTTTTTGTGAGAATGAATGAAAACAATAAAAATTGAAAGTTTACTCCAAGAATAACAATATGGAATGTGGGCATGATGATACATGCTTATCAAATAAAAATGCACAAGAATTGTTGAATATTTCAACAACATGTATGTTAATACCTACCTAGAATTATTTAAAATCCATTAGCTTGGAATGATTGCGGTGAAAGCAAAGTAAGTCAAGACAAGAAAAGGTAAAAGAAAGAAAGGAATTTGGTAAGTATTCCTTTCCGTTGAACTTGATATCTTTGTTTCAAATTTAATGAATGTATCCTATGGATTCCCAGGAAAGAGTATGGTTAATGTAGGTATCCTCCAGTTTGAAAATATTATAGTGAATTTTTAATGCATACATAACTAAATTTCACATGAATTTAGAGATATTAATTTATCATTTATGTATTGTTGGTCTGTTAGAATAAATGTTTGATTGCGTTATGAAATGCTTGGAATTAATGAGACACACACACATATGATGTTGTGATAGTTTCATTTCAATATAATTGAAATTAGATGGACTAATAGAATTGTTATATGTGTAATCATTCTTAGATCATTTCCAGATGTTATGAATCTTTATAATGGACAAAATGTATGTATTAATAATGATAATTGTTTTGCTGATTGAAATATTAGATTGTAGGTAGACTTCCCCAAATGGGGGTTTCTTGGGCTCAGAAGGGTGAGTAGATGATGGGAGCCTATGCCATAAAATCCCTTGCATAGGTATATTTCCTAGAATGGGGGTTTCATGGGCCTTAAGGGGTGAGTAATTGGTGGGAGAACAAATTTTCCCCATGCTCACTGAGATGTGAGCTCAAGGGGCCTTATTCTTTAAAGATGGAGTTAGACAGAAGACTTAAAGTTTGGATGGATATGGCATGGAGCTATGGAGAATATTCACCATTGAGTGCTTGATTTCAGTGAATCCACTCAGTGGTTGCAATTTGGCTATTACACCACTAAGTGCTTGCTTTGTATCTGAAGCCACTTAGTGCCTGCCAGACAATTAATTACACCATTGAGTGCTTTCTTTGTCTATGAAACCACTCAGTGTTTTCAGTTTGCTTATTACACCACTAAGTGATTTATTGGTCTTTGAAACCACTTAGTGCTTTCCAAACAATTAAAAACACCATTGAGTGCTTGCATGTGAAACCATTTAGCGCTTGCGGTTTGGCTGTTACACCACTAAGTGATTGCATTATTTGTTAAAGCACTTAGTGTCTTCCAAACAATTAATCACACCATTGAGTGCTTTGTTTGTCTTTTAAACCACTCAGTAGTTGTGGATTCAAAGGAATTAGAGAATAACTGTAAATAGAAGTATATTCTTAAATATTTTTTCTATTGAAACTGTGGTTCAAGTTGATTTAAAATTTTATGATGAAATTCTATGATAACTAGATGCTTGTGATATGGGTGAATTTCTTAGATAACCAAAAAATGTATATGGCACTGATCATAGGAAATATTAGTGGTATTATCATGGTAATATTAGAGTGGTGTAGTAGAAGCATAGTGGGGTTCAAGACCTTAGGAACTAGGCCATTGCGTGATAATGAAAACCTATGATATACATTGATTACCATGAGATATTCCATGAAAAATGTGTTGTGTTATGAGATCAAGCCAAAGGGATTCCTTGTCTATGCTCCACCATCAAGACTCTTCCTATGCGAGGAAGCCTTGCCAAGGAATGGATCACTTGAGGGACTGGGGAGGAAATTAAGAGGATACATGAATTTGGAAGGTGTGTGACTGCAAGGAAGATGAAATAGAAGTAAATGGGTTTTCAAGGAGTCATATGCATACTAACTGGGAACAAGAAATGAATTGGGCGTTTCCTAGGAAGCAATGATATGAATATGTTCCCTAAAAAAGCATTGAATATAATGAATGACATCTTTAGATACGAAAATTTACGACATGGGAAAAGGTCATTGATGTAAAGATTTGTAGCTATAAGGCTAAATTATTGTATATGTTCTCTATTATTGAACACCAAGGATGGTGTCCCTTTAAAGGGCTGGGGTTTTTAAGATCCCCCTATTCTGCCCTTCCTCCTGTAAAGATAATGGTGATGGACACACTAGTGTGGAGAGAGACACCACTAGACATAAATCTAATAAAATATCTTATAATTATTAATTAAAATTAATTTACTAACACAACTGAAGGTTGGACAACCTTACAAATCCTTTCTCGAAGGAATATTGATGATTTTTCTTTCCTAACCTAAAATGCATACGATTATCATATTGAATTTTATGCTCGAACAATTCATGACTAGGAAAAGCCATTTCTCTAACTAAATTTTTAATGTGAAGTGATTAGTCTAATTTAGAGTTGATAGACCCCGTTGAAGATTATGTTGTGAAAAGATAGACTAGATTAGGTAGTTCCATCCCCATTTTCCCCCTCTCATAGATTGAAGAGGCAAGAATTAGGGGTGAAGGTTGTAACATCCCCAGTTAAAAATCCATATAATAAAGTTAATAAAGGAAAAATAAGACCAAGGTCATGGGATACGTATTTCAAGCTAAATGTTGGGAAAAAACATAGTGATGGGGATCACTAGTGATTAATAAATGGCTATGGAAATTAGAAAAGGCATTAACAAAGGCTTTGGAAACACAAAGAGACATTAATTGGCATTTTATTTAAGAAAATAATGGAAAATAGGAGAAAAGGAAGGTGAAAGGTCACAAAATTGCATGTGAGGAAAATTGAAGGAAAAATGAACGAAAATGACAAAAATAGATGCCTCAATGACAAAAAGGTTTTTGAGGATCAATTCACAACTTTTGTCAATTCAACCTTTTCTTAGTTTTAGCTTGGATCTCTCTTATATTCTCTCTCTCACACTCTTATGCACTTACAATTTCTTGGATCATTGTGGCATACTTTGGATTTGGAGGAAGAAGGAAAAGGAAAAGCAGGAAAGTGCTAGGGGACAATGGGATCAACAAATACAACATGATTTCTTTGCAGGTATTGAGTTGCATGTATGATTTCCTTGCTAGTTTTGGAATGCATGGTATATGCATGTGGTTATTTGGTTATTGTCTATCATTGGAATGGAGGATTGTCTGGATTGATATTGGTTTTGCTTAGCCTTGCCATTTCCTTGATAACCATGGTGTTGTGGGTTTTGTACTTGATTGTTTTGATTGGTGCTCATGTTCCTTATGGCTTTGGGTTGAGTTACTAGTTCCTAGAGCCTTGGTTGGACAAATGCTCTGGAAGCCTTGGAACAACTTCGGTGTAGTTACTAGTCTTGGAAGCCTTGGTTGGACAAACGCTCTGGAGCCCTTGGTGGGTTGAGTTACTACTCTTGGAGCATTGGTTAGACAAATTCTCTAGAACCTTGCAGAAGCTGTGGGTTGAGTTACTAGTCCTGGAGCTGGGTTGGAACAAACGATCTAGATTCCTAGACATATTGGGTAGAGACTGATTTGGTGATGGTTAGCGATGTCTGACCGTGAGGTGGAATCACTGGTTGAGGGTTGAGGTGGTTTGGCCTTTGGAACCTCTGGTTTGGTTTTTCTTGGTTTATTCCATGAAATCCCACATTGATGCTTGGAATATGGAACATGGGTGATTAGCTGAAATAAATATTTGGTTCAACCTATTGGATTGATGGGGCTCGACCCAGGTTTAGAAGTGTTTTAGCCAAAAAAATCTCGAAACTACCGGCGCTTTTGCCAACAATCTGTAGAGCGCAGACTGAGGTCTCACTCGAGGTAGTATGGGAGGGTGCTCGAACCAGGTTTCCGTAGCCTAGGGATGTCTTGATGAGGTCTAGAGAGTTTGTGAACCGATCTTTCGTACTTGTACTATTTCGTGCAACTATCCGACCTTCGCGTAGCCCTTGTACCAAGCGCGAAGAGGTGTTGTCTAGATCCCTTACCCTTAGAATGTTTTTATTATAGATCTAACTTAATTCAATAGCCTTTATTAATCATTCAATGCTCATAACAAGTGCGTGCAAACATAAACCTTAAAGAGATGCATACAACCAAACTGAAGAATAAACACACAGATTTATGAGTAGATGCATAATATTTCAGAAACACTTATTTTTTATTAATCTTCTGTTCTAGTACAATCCAATTCCACCCTACGCACTCAGCTACAGGGGTCCGCGCACACAGCTGTAGACTCTACCAAGCCTCTGCGCACATAGCTGCAGAGCCTACTCCTACTACTACCACCTACGACTTGGACTTACAGACTCAGAATGAAAATCACTTTTAGAAACCTATATGCTTAAGATCTAAACAAAAGCTACCTTCTACACTTAGAGCCTCACTCTATTTATACATTCCCATGGTCCATGGACCATGGGGTAGGCTGACACCTTCTTGATTAACTTACAATATTTTATGTCGGACTACCCTTTGACTTGACTTATTACAATTCGTGCTTCGTGCACTTCACAAAACCTTTACAATACCATTACCAAAATTTATGGGCTTTAAGTCCTAAAACCGTTACGCGGGGGATCCACTACCCAACACAACCCAATCTTTGGTCAGGTGGTATGTGGAATTCCTTGACTTGGTTGGATTTTTCATATGTTAATAAGAGTTATTTTCCTCTTGTATTTCATGAGTATTTATACTTGTTATTATGTGTATTTGATGGTTATTCTATCATTTTCATTACTTTGGTTATATGCTGGTTATAAGCATGGTTTCATGAAAGATTATAGTTATGGATATAATTAGGTTTTTATTGGTAAATGGTTGATTATTGAGTGCATGACCTAATAGATGTTATTGCAGCTATTATGAGATGGAATTATACCTTCTTGATGATTTTCAGATAAGTATTAGACTCCTAAGTTAATATATGCATATATGACCTATAGATTACATGTTCACAATGTGTTTGATAAAATGTCTATCATGGTCAATGATGGGCCTCTAAATTAGACATAAATTAGGGCCCATGCCTCTAAGTTAAGACATAAATTAAGGCTCATTTGACCATCCTTCAGCACATTAAACTCTCTTTTTGCATTAGATAATGTATTTTTAACTTTAATATGTTCATTAGGAAGGTTTATGGATAATTCCATATTTGTGCCTAATATTATTTATTTTTGTGGAATATTGTGAGAATATTGGGCAGATTATGGAGATTTGAAGGAGGAGATAATCTAGGGACCTGCTCCTTACTACATGAGGATCAATATTAAATAATAAATCAACAAGATATTCTAGAATTATGGCATAGATTGTGGAGCTCCAATGATTGAGAAAATCTAGGAATGTATTCCCTGCCATTTAATGTAGATTCCTAGTTACGAGAGATTCTTCAGCGTAAATCACAAAAAATTTCATTTGTTGACGCGTTTCGAACCAACTAGTGTGGTTTATCGTCAGGACAAGTTGAAGAAACAGATCTAGCTTAGCATGTTAAATAGTCTGAGCAGAGACTCCAACGGCTAAAAATTGATTAACGACTAAATTTTGACTTAAGGACCCCAGTCAAATTTTTACTCATAAATTTAATATTATTATAATTTATTATTATTATTCAATATGGAAATAAGTTAAACCAGGTAAAAAAAAAAAATAATGGTTAGTTTTTTAAAAATAATTTATTAAATAATATTAGTTTGTTAAGAAAAGTTAGGATTAATATATAAACTAAATACCATAACTTTACTGGTTAGTTTAAAAAGTTAATATATGAAATTATTTATTAATTATTAATAATATTATAATTTATTATATATATATATATATATATATATATATATATATATATATATATAGAAATAATAATATTAGGATTAATAAATAAAGGCCTTGACTTTAGGACGGTCAAATTTTTATTTACTAAATGATGGTTTCTTGTTGTAGGATTGGGTTAAATTGTCAAAGTAAGTTATTTTTCTGGATCACAAGTATCATTTCATCATTGGAACATCTTTGGAAGGTCATAGTAATCATTGAGCTACTTGGATTAGTTTGTTTATTCCCAAATCTAGATTTCTAGAAATCCCTTGTGGCAAATAACAGTCAATTTCTGCTAATTTTTAGAGCATTCTAACAAGCTTCAATCAAGTTGATTCAACTTGCATTAGATCCCAAAAAAATTCTAGTTAATAACAAAAATTACCCCATTGCATTTTCACTTGATTAGGTTAGGCATTTGATAGATTTACTAGCTCACTAATTCTCGAATTTCTACATTTTAGAGTAGTAATTTTCTTCTATTTTTTAGCATGCGTTAAAACATGTCTTTTGAATGATTCCACTTGGAATGGAGACCTAAGACATCCTAGTCAATAAAAAAATTTTCCCATCCAATTTGGATTTTATTTGCTTGGTCATTCGATAAATTATAGTTTCCAGTAGTAAATTCGTTGTTTCTTGTAGTACTCTTCCAACATGTATATAGTTGCCTAGATTTGCTCAAAAAGATTGGCTTTGGTTCCTTAGGGCTCAATCATGGCCCATGGGCTCCAAATCAATGATTAGGGAAGACTAAAGACCACTTAGGACTTGCCTCTTTACCCATGCAAAACATTTCAGTGATTTGAGCTAATGGAAAAATTTATGAATTGGATAATACAATGATGATTTTCTTTATTGCCACATCTAATAAACCCTGTTGATGGATCTAAACTCTTTGAAATGTAATGGTTGCAATTTAGTTCACGATCTTTAATTTATGAAATTAGAATATGTTTCTTTCCTTGTACTTTCTTTCTTGCAATAGGTTAAGGTTTCCATTTCGAGAATTTCATTTTCTGCAATTAGTTTAGGAATTGATTTCATTACATGCACTCCATTACATCATGACAACAAAGGAAGGACACATTATATGTTGCGCATATAGTGTCGATACCTCTTAAGTTTGTACGAACCCCGAGTTGATAATTAAAGTTGGTAGCCTTGGGAGTTGCAACATTCTTGTTGTAATAACTTTTTGGCACTGTTGCGAGGGAGGTGTCAAAGTATGCATTGTTTTCCTCCCTAGTTGATTCATTTCTTTTTACTTTCTGCAAAAACAAAAAAGTTTTTCATTAGGCATATTTCATTTCAAAAACAGAAATTTTCATTACGTTAGTGTTTTCATTCAATCATAAAGACAAAAATTTCTCCAACAACAACCCACCCCCCATTTGATCATGTGGTGTAGTAAGAGCCACATCATCATTCATTTTTGCAGGTAGAGGAAGAAGAGGTGACAGAGAAGGAAGAAGAAATGGATGGAAATGATGACAATGAAGAAGACCCTCTTGGATTTCCCACTCAAGGTACTGATGTCAATGTGCATATGAAGAACATCCCTCCATCTTTTCTTCCAAACTTTCATGGTCTAAGGTCAGAGGATCCGGAAACCTTTCTCTTTGAATTTGAAATTCTTTGTATTAGAATCACTTTGCTTAATTTTTGGACAACATTTGATGCAGACAGGTGGCCAACAGACCTAGTTTCCTGTGGGCAGGTTGAGGCCACCATCAGTTTTTTGAAACCAAAAACATTATTCTGAAATATTAATAGAAAAGGAGATCTACCAAGCTTACACAAATAAATAAATAAATAAATACATTATTTATAAGAGGAAAATATATATTTATAAACATTCAAAACAAAACAAAATATTCTTGAAAGAGATGTGATAATTGTTCGGATGTAATATTTTATTAATTTGGCCACTCATTAAAAAAAATTCAAAAATACATTATTTCTTGACTTTGCAAAATAGACTATAGATAAAGAAAAACATCAAAATATTCTTGAAGGAAATAAATTATTTCAACATTAGCAAAGAGACAAATTATTTCAAGAGTAATCTTGATGCAATAAATTATTAACACTACTCATCAAGATATATTTAGTAATACCAGAAGGATACTATTAAGAATTAATTAGTTGTCAGAAGTTGTGATACCTTAAATTAAATGAAATAGATGCGTAGTATCAATCCTCCTACAAACTATTGAAAAGATTGTCTTTCTTCTTCATCACTAACTAATTATTAATAGACAATTACATACACATATAAAAATATAACACAAGAATTATAACATTCACAAACACTACCATCCAAATACAAACATGTAAACACACAAATCACTCAAAGCATCTAAACACAGATATACAAACCATTCAAGGGAAGCAACATAGACTAAATTAAAAAAGAGAATGATATGGTCATGCCAAGTAAAGAAAACATAATGTGAATTTTGAAGTTAATCTCAAACATATACATAATCATGATAAACTAAAAATGTGACAGTGTTGCCCTCAACTGGAACCAACTTAGATCTATCTAACACCAGATCTATCATGTGTCGAGAGGGATCAAATCCCTCGAGGTGCAAACCTTTCTTAAGGTTCTACACTTCAAAAACAAAGTTTGCACCTCAAGATATTTGATACCTCTCAACACATAATAAATCCAGTATTAAATGGATCTAAACTAGTTAATACCTTAAATTTTTTGAGATAATACTTATATAATACATTTGTACCATCTTCATATTACATCAAATAAACCATTTACCAAATCTAAAACAAATTTCATTCAAATATACAAAAAAAAAAAATGTTTTACATAAATTCTATGCAACTTTCACTAAAATTGGTCCATTTTAATTTAATTTCATTATAATACATTATGAATTTATTTAAAAATTAATTCTAATTTTTGAATATATATATATATATATATATATATATATATTATATATATATATATATATTTCAAAATACTCAATTAAAAAATTCCTTATTAATTATTTGTGCAATTGTCTTTCTCAAATCTTTAACTCAATGTTATTATCCTATCAAATATCATAATAAACATTAATAAATTTTAGAAAAACCTATAAAATAATATATTAAAAAGAAAAAACATATTTTGTGAACATTGGTTTATTAAATGCCAAACTTTTGGGCACTGCTTTGTAAGAGAGAATGGGCACTGTTTTTTAAGAGAGAATGCATAAATATAAATGTAACTTTTTATTTTTAATGAAAAATTATAAATTTTTAAAGTAATTTATCATATGTTATATGACCTTACACATTCATAATATTTTAAAATGTGTAATTAAAAATACCATGGGAATATATCCCAACTTAATGCTAAGAAATGTAGTCAATTACATCAAGAAAAACCTTTTCCTTTATCTTTATGACACCACCACCTTTATATACTTTTGACATGAGGTGATGTTTGATGGCCTTTAACAAAGTATTAAGAAATCCATAACAAGTCACTTTTTAAAATCTTTATTGTTGGTGATGAGGAGAGATTAGATTGATTGACCATTTTGTTAACCCAACACAACTAAGAATCCAATTTTTAAATGGAAGGGGAAAGGGATATGGTGAAACTCTTGAAATAGATTGACCATGGTTAGGTGTGCAGTTACCAAAGTCTTACATGGTCTTACATGGCCCTACCACCACATAAATGAAATTAAAAGGAGATCCCCAAAGTGATGAATCTTTTAAGAAAAAGTTTATTTTAAAAGTCGGTTCTTTTTATTTATTTTTTATTATTATTGAAAGGTACTGCATTAAGGCTTTCACTTTGGCCCTATAGCAAATGGGGCCAAGGCACATAGACTACTACTTCCAGTCAACGTCTTTAGTCAAGAATAAGCCACGTGGAATTTCCAATTCTGACTAGAAACTGTTTGCCCGGATACTTCCATGCCGCGTCATATATACGTAAGCAAATGGATCGAACTCCCCTTAGATGACGCTGCCCTAAGTCTTTAACACTACCTACTCTCACCAGTTACCGATTATCCTAGATTTTAAAAAAAACACCGTTTTTAACAAAGGTTTACACATATTAAGATACCCTCTATGATAACTATTAATTTTAACTTTCATGATTATATAATTTAATATGGGAATTTTAAGAATTTTTTAAAATATTTATTAATAATTATTCCATGTAAATTGGTAGTGTTATTATAATTTTTAACGAATAAATAAATTAATTGTTGTTTTAAAATTAATATTGGAAATTTAAACACATAGTCCCTTAAAATGAAATTTAAATTTTAAATTATTTTAACATTTTGTCATTTTTTTTTATAATTTAATATGAGATAAGTTGTTATAAACCCATATAAAGCAATAATATTATTTAAAAAAATTAATTTTAAATAATATTATATATATATTATATATATATATATATATATATATATTTTTATTATAATTTATTTATTTATTTAAGTAAATTGTGACTTTTTTTTAAATATATTTTTGAATGCATAAATTGATTCTATATCCTGAGAAATTTTTGAGACACTCAAATTCTACAAATCAAATAACTTAAACTCAAGCTTTTTAAAAACTCTACTGGAAATTTGTTCAAATTAACCAAAAAATATCCTAAAAAAGGTCATTTAGATGGTGTTATCTAACTATTATATTTTTTTGAGGCTAAATAAATTTTGGTCAAATTGTGATCTTTGGTTGTTTAAAATGTCTTTTGGACAACATATATGGATTCAACACTCTAAAAGAATCCAGACATACTCAAATTATGGAGAATTCACAACTCAAACTTGTGATTCCAACAAATACCTACCACATTATAGGATCATTCTACTGGGAAATATACCTAAAAAAGCTTTGAAACATTTTTAAACTTAAATGTATCAAATCTCTAGAAATATCAAATTTGTTAATATGTAACTTTCTTAATAAAAAGAAATAAATATACAGCATAAAATTAAATAAAATTTAATATATGACATAAAATTAAATATATCTGAGAAATTTGATATCTCCTAATACTAACTAAATTCAATTCAAGTGTTTGATAAATTCAAGTTTAAGATAAATCTAAATTATTGTTATTGGAGATTTCCTAAAAAAAATTGTGTAATGAATTTGATCCTTCCAATGTTTCAGATAGATAAGATGCCAGCGAGTTGTTAGGTTCAAATCAAAAATTAAATTTGGTAAAGATTAAAAAATGAAAATTAATTAACATTAATTTAAAAATTAATTTAAACTTTTAAAAAAAATGAGAATGGACCATAAAGTGATAATGGAAATTGACCAAAAATGGAAAATTAATTAAACTAGGGAAACCCATCAGAATTAATTTATTTGGTCAAAGGTTGATTCAAGAAATAATCGACGTAATATTTGGATTTTTTTAATGAAGTTGAATTATAATTTAAAACAATAGCCAAGGAACATCAAAAATGAAAATTAATTAATATTAATTAATTTAAAAAGTTTTTAAAAATGGGAATTGACCATAAAGTGATAATGGAAATGGACCAAAAATGGAAGATTAATCAACTAAGGAAACCCATAAGAATTAATTTATTTGGGTTAAAGGTTAATTCAAGAAATAATCAGTGCTTGAAATTTAAAAATTAATTAAAAAATATATATATGAATAATTTATTTGGGTTAAAAGGTTAATTAAAGAAATAATCAGTGCTTTAATGATAGAAATTTAAAAATTAATAAAAAAAAATATGAATTAAATTATTTAATTGTGGTCAAAGGTTAATACAAGAATCCAACAAAGTAAAAAACAAAAATATAATAAATTGAAAACATATAGGAAATAATCAAATTAATAAGGGAGTGGGGCTTCAAAAATGAAGAGAAGAGAAGGTGACAAAGCTGAGCAAGAAGCAATGGGTGAGATGATGGATGACTTGGCTTCCAAGATTGGCGAAGCCTGTAGCCATCCTTCCTATTGAATTTATTAGGGTTCTTCTCAATTTTGAGGGCTTCCTGAATAATTCAAGAGTTGTGAAACATAACAATGGCTAGGATTTTAGATTGATCAAAGAAAATCAAGTGCTTGGATTTAAATGAGTGTTTGATGATGAAAGACTTTGAAATTGACTATGGTTGGTGTTTGTGTGCTCTTTGAGGTAGGCTTTCAAAGGGCGGCTTGTCTGGATAATATATTACTTCCTACAAGAACATGGAACCTGGTAGACCCCTAAACCTAGCATGGGGTCTAATTTATCTTTGATCGACCAGAATAATTTCTTAATGGTTTTCTGGGGCTTAAATATGGTCTTAATATTCTTTTCGGCCAAGATCTTTGCTATAAGATATGTTGTTCCTATGATATACGAGAGTGTAACTTGGCCATAAGATGGAGAGGGATTAGATTTTGTGGATCTATGGTGAGAGATGGCTTGAAAGGCATTGATGATCTGAGAGGAGGAATAGTCATTACCTTTGAAAGCTTGGAACAAATGAGATTTTTCAGAGGAGAGGAACTAGGGGGAAAAGATTTAAGAGCTCTAGAGATGAGGGTTTTGAGAACATCTGCCTTTTGGGATGGGTGGTGATGAGAAAGGGCTTGAATATAATAGTTAGTGTGGGTCTTTTTCTATAAGCTTAATGGGAGAGAGAGCCATTATGGAGATGGTTAACGAGGACATCTAAAAAAGGAAGGGATTTTTTAATTCAATTTCCATAGTGAATTGAATATAAAGGGAAATACTATTAAGATGGAAATGAAAAGCATCGACCAAAGCTCAACCGTGTTTAAAAATCACAAATGTGTCATTAACAATTCATAAGCAACATTTTGGTTTGAGATGCTAGGAGTTAAGAGTTCTAGCTTCAAAGTGTTCCATAAAGATGTTGGATACAATAGGAGATAGGGGGGAGCCCATAGCTGTACCTTTCATTTGTTCATGGATGATACCTTTAAAATAGAAGAAAGTTGAGGTGACCCAAATTTGGATTAGGCTTAGGATTTCAATGTCTACTAACTGTGAGATCAGGTTTAAAGCTTCAAGGATCAAGATTTTGGTGATAAGGGATACAATGTCAAAACTAATCGGGATGTCATTCTCATCAACCCAGATGTTTTTGGTTTTGAGAATGAAATTAACAAAATCTTAGATATATGAGGAAATGGAGCCAACGAAATTCTAAATATTAGTGGCTAAATACCAACTCAACACATGGGTTGGGGCCCCATTAGAACTCACAATGGTTCAAAGGGGGACCCCTTCTTTGTGAATCTTTGGTTGACCATAAATTTTAGGAGTTTTGGGGGTGTGAGGGATAAGCTTGAGATGAATGACAACAAGCAAAGAGGAATATTTTATGGCTTTAGTGACCAGAAGAGTAATGAAATTTAAGGGGTTGTTAGGAAGGATTTTATAGGAAGAAGAAGAAAGAATATCCATAATCTTAGATGCATAGTCCTCCATGTTCATAATGGCAGTATTATTACCTTTATCTTCCTTGAGGACAAGAATTTGGGGGTTATCCTTGAGGCGGTTGATGGCTTGTACTTCTTCTTTAGATAAATTGGGTTTAGGAGGCCTAATCCATTGTCGGATCCTACCACAATCTTATCAAATTTATTCAACAATGTGAGAGGGAAGGCTATGAGAAATAAGCCCTATTGAGCAAAGAATCTCTTTGTTAGGAATCTTGAGAGGAGGAAGGGAAAAGTTGAACCCTTTTCTTAGGAGCTAGAGGGTGCATATATCAATAATGAGGGAAGAGAGATTAATAACAAATGAAGGTTGAGAAATGGGAGGAGAGGAGGATAAGGGATGTGAACTAATGTGAGATGAGGTAATGGAATTTGAAATAGAATTATCAAAAATATTATCAATATGATTTTTAATTGAGCAATATCAATTGATTTGAAGGAATATTTATTATAATTACTTCCAATCAATTTATATTGCTCAATTTAATAATCATATTGATAATATTTTTAATAATTCTATTTCAAATTCCATTACTTCATCCCACAATAGTCCAAATCCCTTATCCTCCTTGCCTCCCATTTCTATGCCATTTCTTGACCTTCTTTTGTTGTTAATCTCTCTTCCCTTGTTATTGATACCCCCACCCTCTAGCTCCTGAAAAAATGGTTCAACTTTTCCCTTGCTCCTCTCAATATTATTACCAAAGAGATTCTTTGCTCAATAGATCTTATTTCTAAAAGCCTTCCATCTCACATTGTTGAAGAAATTCGACAAGATTGTGGAAAGATCCTTCAGTGCACTAAGCCTCCTAAACCAAATTTATCTAAAGAAGAGGTACAAGCCATCAAGCACCTCAATGATAACCCCCACATGATTGTCCTCAAGGAATATAAAGGTAATTCTAATGTCATTATGAACACGTAGGACTATGAATCTAAAATTATGGATCTTCTTTCTTCTTCTTCCTATAAAATACTTCCTAAGAGCCCCTTAAATTCCATTACTCACCTGGTCACTAAAGCCATGAAATCTTCCTCTTTTCCCACTTCCATTCAACTCAAGCTTATCCCTCACACCCCCAAACTCCTAAAATCTATGGTCAACCAAAAATTCACAATGAAGGGGTTACCCTTTGAACCATTGTGAGAGATACTGGGCCCCCACCCATTCATTGAGCCAGTATTTAGCCACCAATCTTCAACAATTCATGGGTTCCACTTCCTTATATATCAAAGATTATACTGATTTTATTATCAAAACCAAAAACATCGAGTTTTATGAGAATGACCTCTTGGTCAGTATTGACATAGTATCCCTTTTCACCAAAATCTGGTCCCTGAAACTTTAATCCTAATATCACAGTTAGTACATGTTGAAACTCAATCTCGATCTAAATTTTCTGCACCTCAAATTTATTCTCTTTTAAAGGTGCCATCTATGAATAGATAGAACATACAACTACATGCTCCCCCTATCTCCTATCATAGCAAACATCTTTATGGAACACTTTGAAGCTAGAGATTTTAACTCTTGGCATCTCAAACCAAAATGTTGGTTCAATTTGTTGATGAAACATTTGTCATTTGGAAACATGGTTAACCTATGCTTGATGCTTTTCATTCCCATCTTAATAGTATTCCCCCTTCTATTCAATTCACTATGGAAATTAAATAAAAAAAATTCCTTCCTCTCTTAGATGTCCTCGTTACTTGCCTCCCTAATGGCTCTCTCTCCCATCAACTTTATAGAAAAAAGACCCACACCAACCATTATCTTCATGCCCTTTCTCACCACCACCCATCCCAAGAGGAAGTTGTTTAACAAAACCCTCATCTTCAGAGGTCTTAAAATCTTTGCCCCCTAGTTCCTCTCCTCTGAAAAGTCCCATTTGTTCCAAGGTTTCAAAGATAATAGCTATTCCTCCTCTCAGGTCATCAAATCCTTTCAAGCCATCACTCACCCTAGATCCACAAAATCTAATCCCTCTCCATCTCATGGTTAAGTTATACTCCTATACATCAAAGGAACCATAGATCTTATAGTGAAGATATTGTCCAAAAAAAAAAATTAAGACCATATTTAAGCCCCGTAAAATCCTTAAGCAATTATTTCGGTAGACCAAAGATAAATTAGACCCCATGCCAAGATCAGGGGTTTAGTAGATTCCTTGTTCTTGTAGGAATTCATATATTGGCCATACAGGTCACTCTTTCAAAGCTCTTCTCAAAGAGAACATAGCTGACACAAACCATAACCAGTTATCAAATTTTTCCATCACCAAATACTCATTTAAATCCATGGAAAATTTTAGGGGCTAATATTTGCGGGTGGGCTAATTTTCCGTGTTTTATCCAAAAAAAGATTCATCCATTTTTTTTCTCAAAAAGATTCACCCAAATTTTACAATATAAAATTATTCTACCTTAAAAATCGCCAACATTATATAGAGACTAAATATAAAATCATTATAAATTTGAATAATTTTACAAATATATCAATAAACTTTTTATAGTTTCATATTAGGGACTAGTGAGATTCGCCAATGTTTTTAAACTTCAAGATAATTTTCCATCCTTAAAATTTTCCCTGTTTAAATCCAAGCACTTGAATTTCTTTGATAAATCTAAAATATGAGGGTTGGTTCCTTTTTACAACTCTCGAATTATAGGGACGCTCTCGAGGTTGAGAAGAACCCTAATAACTTCAATAGGGAGGATGGTTACATGCTTAGCCAGTCTTGGAAGCCTGTCATTCACCATCTCTCCCATTGATTCCCGCTCCCTTTTTCACCCTCTCTTGGATTTCTTCTTTGAACCCCCACATCCCCCCCCCCCCCCCCCCAACCATTGTCAATTTCATTATTTCTTGTATGTTTTTAATTCATTATATTCATGTTTTTTTACCTTAGATGAATTATTGTATTAATGTTTGACCACAATTAAATAATTGAATTCATATGTTTCTTTCTTTTTATTAATTTTTAAATTTATATCATTAAATCTTGATTTAAAATTCATTTGTATGTTCCTTCTGTATTGTTTTAAATTATAATTCAATTCTATTAAAAATTCCAATTTTGATCTTAATTATTTTTTGAATTAACCTTTGACCATAATAAATTAATTATGATGTCCCTAATTAATTAATCTTCCATTTTTGGTCAATTTCCATTATTTCTTTATGGTGAATTCCTATTTTAAAAAATCTAAATTAATGTTAATTAAGTTTAATTTTTGACCTTGATCGAGTTCAATCCCTAAATAAAACTTGGATCTAATAGCTGCCTGGTATCCATCTTCTATATAAAGGCTCCTCGAAACTCATTTACGCATAAAGATCTCTACTCCTTGATGATGGATGGAGTATCCATCCAAAGAGTTGGATAGATCAAATCCATTACACATTTCTCCTCCAAAAATCTCCAATAACAATATAATAGTTGTGAAATTCTTCGATCACTTAAATCTAAACTAATTAAAATTACTACATCTAAATATAATAAAATATAAAATTTCCTAAACAACTATCGATATTATTACTAAGTGTTTGGTAAATCCAAATTCAAGATAAATCTAAACTAATTAAAATGGACTTGTCTAGGCAGGACACAATTTTGCTAGGACAACGATTTTCTCATTGGAATGGTGATTTTTTTTTTCAAAAATTTTGAAACTGGAGTGTTTGAATCCTTTTTTTAATGGTGGAAATGGATTCAACACCCTCAAGAACTCCTACAACACCTAAAATTTTGAAAATTGATTTTTGTAACCTGGATTTCTGAAAACTTCCACCAGATTTTGTTAAAATTGTGCCAAAAAAAACCATTCCTTTTTAGGTCACACCATCACATTTTTAGGCTATGCTTTACATTTAAATATAATAAAATATAAAGCAAACTCAAATTTTTGTTTTTGTTTGCTAAGTTATGTGAGTCCTAAGATGAATACACCATCAACCTTTGGATTGAGAAACCACGACTCAAGGGCATCTAAACTGTCAAAATCACTCGGGATCATACTTCGCCTGGGCCACAACAACCTTAACATGGTTGGATTTTTGCCTACAAATTTTGAAATGGTGACCATCACATCATGGAGTGCCTTAACAGTACACCCCATCACTATCTATTCTACTCCTTGTAGGTAACTTAAATAATATTTTTAATAAATAATTATGGAATGGATACAAACATTAAATTTTTTTGATGTTATTTTTTTCTATATAATTACTTCCATGTTTATATTATATATATATATATATATATATATATATATATATATATATATATATATATATATATATATATATATATAATGTAAAACCTAATATTTTAAGGGTTTGGGTGTGTAATATGAACAATCATTGGACTCAAGAGGCCACTTGGTATATGAAAACCAAGGGTCATTAGGCATTGTATAAAAAATGTATATCATTGTGAATAATATGCATTTAATAATTATGCTAATTCTACCTACCCTTTTGTGTACTCTAACATGGTATTAGAGTGGGCAAATTCTGTCCCTACTCAAGATTGAGCCATTGGTTTTTGTGGCCTTTCTATGCCTATCAAAAATTTTCCCCACTTCCAGAGTTTGTATGTGCTCAATGGTTGCACAGATTCAAATTGTGCCCCATTAGATACTCCACCATACAAGTCAAGTTGAAATGTTCTTGTTCCTCTACCTGCACCTTTTTTCTCACTGAGCACTTTGTCTCTACCACCTCTGTCATATTTGCAACATTTTTCTACTAGTTTTTCCCTAATGCACGATCTTGCTACACTATATCACTTTTAATTTACTAATTGTAATGCCCATCGTCTGACCTCTTTGTTCTTACATTTTTGCGAAGATTTTCATCGTCTTCAACCTTTATTGTGTCTTATTCAAGATTTGTGTGATATTAACATTGAAACTGCATGATATCAGAACTAGTTCCATCAGTGTGTTGATGGAGAGAATTGTTATGAGTGCTACCACTTCTTGTGAATAAATTTGTGTGAAGAGATCTATTTTCTATTGAAGGATGTACGAGGATTTTATGGGAAGGGTTGTAGGAAAAAACATAACGTGGAATATGATTGAGGTCAAGCAACATGTTTTGTCTTCAATCAAAATCAAGCTTGAAGAGTTGTTGAACATGATTGCCACTAGAATTTAGCACAAGAATTGGGAGCCAAATCCTGTGAAATGAAGAACCATTCTATTTATTTGTGGAATTGTCGATAAAGCTTAGTGTTGAGAATTTAATAGGTCAATGATTGTGATTAATTTTTTTTACTTGATAACTACTTGTGGTTCCTTTTTACATATTAACTTCTTCCTTATTATTATATATGTGAAGCATCAAACAACTACCAAAACAAAAATCCACAATGACACAATATATAGGCTGCAAGCCAGGGAAAAACCTCTCCTCTTGAGAGGAAAACCCTTAAATCTCTTCTCTTCCATATAGATTCTTCAATTGACAAATTCCAAGACCTTAAGACTGAGACCGATACCATCCAAGACCAAGACCAAGACCAACGTTTTTGAGTGATGTGACAACTTTGATCTAGTCAAACCTAGTCAAATATATTCTAGTAGCACCTTCTTGACCTTCTACTACAATATTTTTAGCCTCCTATTGCAGATTTGAAATTTTAGCCCCTAGTAATTGTTGGTGCCACATGTGAGAACTTCGATCTTCTTCTAGATCCCTCCTCTAAACTTCTCTTGCCTTTCCCTAACTTATGGAGCTTGAGAGATACCCTTGGTGACCTTCACTTGACCTCTTTGCCTCATTTCCTCCAAGATCAAACTTGTAGAAGGATGTTGTAGGTCAACGCAAAAACCCTATTCCTCTCTAGCACGTGTGAGAGAAATATAGCCCAAACCCAAAACTTCTCTGTCCTTCTTCCCCTCCATTTCCTTCTCCTTCTTCTTCCTTCGCTAGAATCATATATGAGTGAGTGTCTTCAACGAGTACGAGTCCTATTCTATATATAGGCGTCTTTAGGGGTGGATGTGGCTCTTCCTTTAGGCTGACTTGTCAGCTTCCAGGCCAACTTGGCCTTGGAGGGTATTTCGACACTTTTAAGCAAAAAAATAATTTTGTTTACAAGTTACAATGTCTCTAGTGGGGTATTCAACTTATGACAATGACTCTTTTGACTTCTTGACCTAGGACAAACTTTAGAATCACTCAATGGGTGCTTGACCTATAAAATAAAATACCCTGAGCATGAAATCCATGCTCCAAAAACAATAATAATAATTTTCTTTTATCTCATAATTTATAATAATCAAAAATACATTTCATACTTATGAAGAACGAACATAGTTACACATTTTTTCAACACTCCCTCTTACCTAGGGATATATTCATAAGAGGTACATCGACATTCTCAATCTGAAGAGATCTCATAATAAGAGTCAGATTGGTAACCCATATTTCTAGCATAATATCAATGAGAATTGTCACATAGAAAGGCCTTGAATAACAACTCTATCTCTCCACAAGATCAAAGCACAAATGTTGGTGAGACAAATTATTTATAGACACCATCATCATTGTCTCTCAAGGTACATACTCCACTCGAGTGTTTGCCGAGTCTGACCTTCTTTGAACTATTATTGTCTTAGATAGCTAGTCCTCAAAGAATATCGGTCCATGACTACTCTTATCTTGGATTCCCTACCACATCCTCAAAGAGTATTGAATGCCAAATGGTTACCCAAACCTCCATTATGTCTTCCCAAGTGAAGACAAGAATTACGTTCCTATCTCTCCCTCTCAACTAGGGAGGATATATAAACGAAGCCAAGCTTGTCTCTCAAGTACATAAGATTATTATTAGGAAGATATTTCGTCAATATGTCAGCTACCTACTCATCAATGGAGATATAGTGTAGTTTCAACACACCATTTTGTACTAGCTCTTGAATATAGTGATACTTGTTGTTTATATGCTTTGTCTTTCTATGAAATACTGGGTCCTCAGACAAATGTATACAACTGGTGTTATCACAATGTATCACTGTAAGGTCCATTGGTCCTCTGAATAGGTCAGATACCAGCTTCCTCATCTAGACCACTTCTCTACTTACTTCACAAGATGCAATATACTCAGCCTCAATGCTACTCAAAAGAAAATGTTCCTTTCTTTCTACTCACCCATGAGATCATAGAGGATCCCAAACTGAAAAATCCTCTCGTAGTGCTTCTTCCATCCTGCTCACTGCCTCCCTAGTCAAAATATGTATATACAATCGGGTGGACATCATTCCTCCTATCATATATTAGGTAGTAGTGGATAGTTCCTCACAAATATCTCAGTATATTTGTTTATGTTATCGAGTGATCATGCTTTGGATCCACTTGGAATTGACTGAGAATTTTTTTTGCAAAACATATGTCAAGTCAATTTTTCACTAAGTACATCAGTGAGCCAACTAATTGTCTATACATGGAAGGATCCATAGGGCTTGATTCAAAAATCCTTAGTCTTTTCAAGTTTTTCATCATTGGAGTGGTCATAGGTTTGAAATCCATCATGTCAAACCTCTTCAAAATCTTAATCACGTACTTTCCTTTACCCAAATAAAATTCATCAAGTCCTTTTCAGACTTCTAGTCCCAAATAGTAATGCATCAACCCTAGATCCTTCATGTCAAATTCTGATACTAGTTGCTTCTTACATTCTTCAATTCGACCTTCTACACTTGTCAAGAGAATGTCATCTACATATAGAAGAATAATTACATGTTCTCTATCTACAACCTTGATATAAATGTTCAGATCAACATAACATTTTGTGCAACCTATTCTTTGAAGATATGCATCCATTCTAGCATACCATGCCCTTGGTAGTTGCTTGAGGCCATATAATGATTTCTTCAATCTACCAACATATTCCTTTGTCTTTAAATTAAAATCCCAAGGGTTTATCTATATAGACTTCCTCCTTAATTGTGTCGTTTAAAAACACAGTCTTGACTTCTATTTGATGGATGTCCCATCCCATCTATTGGGTTGTGTTATATTCTTTCCACGACTATCCCATGTAGTTAATTGGGGGGTCTGAGGGGGGGCGGAGCCCCCCTTTAGTTGTGTTGATTGCGCAGTAGGGAGGTCACAGGGGGTTTGAGGGGGGCGGGTAGCCCCCCTTTATGGGGTCTAGGGCAACGCCCTGGGGAAATTTTTTTTGGACCCTATATTAGGTTGGGTAGACCTACCTATGGTTTTGTGCATGGTATTCGCACATGGTTTTGGACGTGATGGTTTTCAGTCCATGGTTTTGGATGCAATGGTTTTCAGTCCATGGTATTGGATGCTTCGACATGTATAAATATGTATTGTAACATTGAAAGGGGCATAATGAAAAATCAATCTGCTAGTCCCAGTTTTGGGATCCAGGGGAAAATCTCAGTGTATATGTGTTTTATGTGTTATGCTCTCGCAATGTTTATTTTCTGTGTTTTACAATTCGTATGCAGGTAATTTTTGTATGGGGTTAGAACTTACACCAACGCTGCTACTAGAGAGACCAATGAACGAATCTTCATATACCTTGATGTTAGAGAAAATTCCTCTTCATAGTCAATGCCCTCTTGTTGGGAGAAGCCCCTAGCCACAAATCTTTCCTTGTACTTATCTATACTTCCATCTTCCACATGTTTTATCTTGTATATTCCCTTGGAAGTTACCATAGATTTCTCTTCAAGCCTAGGTACAGTTCCCCAAACTCCACTCTTCACTATATATTGATACTCTTCATTCACGGAATCCTTCCATTCTTGATGGTTGAAATCTTGTTCAAAAGTGGATGGTTCTGATTTATTAGTATTTTCATGTATGAAACATACTCATAATATCTTTTGGGTTTCTTTCTTTCTCTAAATGAACCTTTCACTGCCCCATGACCTTTTGCATCAAGTAATGTAGGCTTCAACCAATTTGGTATCTTTCTTGATTCAAGGAGGACCATAGGTTGAATGGGTTCATTGGGACCCTCATCTTCATGATGAGATTCTTCTTCTTCCCTGTTAATGTCTTCTTCAAATACTGGAATTTGTTCATCATCAGAGTCCATGGGAAATTCCTTAGATTTCTTGAATTCGACACTTTCATCAAATATGACATCTCGACTTACTTATATATGGTTTCCTTCCTTTATGTAGATTCTATAAGCCTTAGAGGAGTTGTTGTAGCCAACAAATAAAGCTCTCATGCCTGAAGGATCTAGCTTCTCTCTTTTATCCTTTGGTATATCAATATATACAGGACACCCAAAGATTCAAAGATGATCTACAGTAGGCTTCTTCCTAGTGCATACTTCTTTGGGAGTCCTATTTTCTAGTGACCTATGGGGACTTCAATTTTGAATATATACTACAATCTTCATGGATTCTCCCCACATAAATTTTCATAGATCTTGATCATGTAACATCACCTTTACACTTTCATTAATGAATTGGTTCTTTTGTTTTGAAACTCCTTTTTGCTCGGGATTATATGGGACTATTAGCTCCCTCTCAATCTTTGATTCCTTACAAAATTATATAATATCATTAGATGTATACTCTCCTCCATTATCATATCTTAGTATTTTGATTCTCCTTTCTGAAAGGTTCTTCACTTGAGCCTCGAATTTTTGAAATTTTGTAAATACTTCGTCCTTGGTTTTCATTAAGTAAAACCAAGTATTTATTGAATGATCATCTATAAATGTGACATAATATAGATGAACCCCAAGACATTTCAGAGTCGTAGGACCACATACATTGGAGTGAATTAGATCCCATATTTCTTTTGACCATGAAGCATTGCTTCAAAATGGTCTCTTGGTATTCTTACCTAATGCACATCCCTTACATGCTCCTTCATGTTTTAGGTATTCCATATACTATGGAACTCATATTTGGGAGGATATTGAAATGAAGATTACCGAATCTTCTATCCCATAGTTCACATGGGATAACTTCAATGTGAACCAACACTTGAGCTAGAGGAGATATCAGCCTGCAAAGTGTTCCTTCTTGAATACCCATTACTCTAGAATTTTCTATGATTGAGTTTTTACTCCATATAGAAACTTTCCCATCAATGAAAGCTACTCTATCACCCTTGCTCTCTAGATTTGAAATGGAAAGTAAGTTCTTATGAAAACCTAGAATAAATAGGATGTTGTTGAGATGGGTGTTGCTTCCATTCTCTAGCTCTATAGAGGTTGATCCAATTCCTCTCATGGGATAGCTTTTGTTATCTCCAAGCGTTGGACGTGGGATCCCTCCCAAGGCAAGTTTTGGGGCTTAAAGCCCAAGTTTTGACTAAGTCTGATGTAAAGACTCCGCGATATATGGGTGTGGCGCACGAAGATGGTAAATGAGTCAGAGGGTTGTCCACCTTCATTTTTGTAATGTAATGTTAGTTTGAGAGATCTACCCATGGTCCGCGGACCATGGGATTGTATAAATAGAGCAAAGCTCTAAGTGTAAAGAGAATGATTAGAGAGGAATGAATCAATGGGAGATCTAATGAGGAAGCATTGAGTCTAAGTGTAGAGTCATGTCCTTGGGTCGTAGAGTAGGAGAAGGCTCTATAGCTTAGTGCGGGGATCCCTACAACTGAGTGCATAAGGCGGGTTGAATCTATAACCAATTGAAGCATTAATAAAATAAGTTTTACAATATTTCTGTGTATCTATTCTTGTTTTATGCATTGAAGTATATTGGGTATGAATTGCAAGTATACTGTTTATTTGATGCGCGAATTTATATGAATGTGCTGAATAAGTGAATATAATATAAGGTATCTATCTACGTGAAGATAACTAAATGGTATAAGAAGATAAGTAAGATCTTCCATGTGACTTGGGGAGATAGCACAGATCGCTGCTCTAGTAGTGAGAAGGCCCCACAACCCATGGTTAGGGCTGCACGAAGACGAATATAACAAGGGCACGAAGGCCTCGCAAGCCAAGAAAGTGCATGAAGTAACCTATGTGAAGGTATTCATAGTTGGACTAAATCAACCCCTCATACATCTCAAGGGTGCGAAAACCTGGTTCCAGCATCCACCCATATTTTTTTGGGTGAGACCTTAGTCCGTGCTCTGCGGACTATTGTCGAAAGGGCTAGTAGTACAAGGATTTGTTTGGCTAATTAACTCTGAACCTGGGTCAGGCCCCAACAAGCCAACAAATGGTTCTGTTGCTAGGACTGGAATCTGCATAGAAATGTTTGATGTCATATCATTGGAATCCAACTAAGAAAGAAATTGAAGTTTGGTTGGACAAAAGAATTCATGAGTTCATGGTGTAGGAGAATAGGAATCAGTGACTATCAAAACAAGAGTGGTTAGACTGCTATCTGTAAACATGGATCCACAAAATTTTCTTCTCATATTTCTCTACTGAGCTGTACGAGTGGATCGCGAAACTAGCAGATAGCCAAGGAAGGCGCAAGCTTGACAGTCCTATTGTGTGGACCCCAGAATTAGTGCACAAATTGGAAGAATCATAGGATAAGATCTTGGTCATTATTGATCACTGGCTTGATTGGATTATAGGAGGATTCATTACTGAGTTCACAGTAGACACTATAGTAAGCTACAACGAGGCCGAGCGACACTTTCGCAAAGGACCACGAGGTAAGTACGTTAAGTCTCTGAACACTTGGATTAAAATGATATTGTTTGAAAAGTGGATTATGCGAATACATTAATGTTCAGGGCTACGCAAAGTGGGAGAATTTATAGAAACGAAGGTAGTGTAGAATTAGAAACTAGCCCCTTGATTTCACCTCTGCGAGGGGACGGGGAAGAACTCGCGAAGGTCTCACCAAGAAGTGATATACATTTGCTAAGGTAGAGGATTCCTCGCATACCACCCCCACCCACACCACCACAAGCTTCACTGCCTTCACTCCCATCTTTGCCTATACCACCTGCGCCACGATCGCGAGTCAATATGGCAAGCGCAATAAAGTTGTCGGTGTTTAAGGGAGTAGGAAATGAATATCTAGACCAGTTTTGGTTCATGATAAAAGATGTATGGGAAGTGAAAGGAATTAAAAATGACAATATAAAGAAAGTGATGCTGGTCAGTGCTCTACAGGATCGCGTGCTGACTTGGTATATTAAGCATTCTAATGACAATCCGAATGCGGGGATTGTGGATATCCAAATAGCGCTGAACAGGGAATTTAGTAGGCTGAAGTCAGAGGTGCAGTCAATCATTAGATTCAAAGAGATAAAAATTCTACTAGGTGAGACCCCTTGGGAATTGGATCAGAGACTGAAGTGCACAATTTACGAAGCTAATATGACTTTGATAGATGGACAACATTGTGAATGGTTTGTAGCATCGCTAATGCCGCATTTAAGGAACGAACTATCACAATAGAGGTTAATGACTCAGGCAGAGGCCTTGGAGATCATAATGAGGCTACATGAGACCTCGATACATGACCCTAACCTAGGAGTTCAACAGATCCACGTGCAGTTGAAAAACTTATGCCTTGAGATGCAGAGTCTGAAATAGGACAAGACAACTCGCTCGGAAGTGCGCAAAGAGGTATGGTGCGTTAAATGTAAGGGTCAGGGTCATGACAAGGACCACTACCCAGTGTTCGAAAATTACCTCGTCGGAGGAGGATTGATGCCATTAAGGCCGGAGGCCCAAGCAGGACCCAGCGCAACGCCTTCTTTGTGGTGCTCGATTTGTCAAATAGGAGGAAAGCATGCTACGAACAACTGCCATTTGTTGCAGAACTACATGAAAAATTCACAAAATTTGTTCTGTAATTTCTGTAGATCATGGGACATGATGAGTGTACCTATAGAAGATATGAGCTAATGATGGATAGAACTCCCACCTACAGGGTTCAGTTCGAAATGCGACCCCTTGACCAGAAAGCAGGAGTGGTGCGAACTGGATTTCAGGGGCGCGGACGAGGCCGAGGTGGAGGAGGACCTGGAAGAGGTCATAGATAGATGATATGTTACAATCGCGGGGGGTAGGACATTATTCATGTAAATGTACGAATCCAACGTGTCCATCATGTCTGTATTGTACCTTGTTTGATCTTGAGATGGAGGATTGTCCCACACTGATAGCTAGGTTGCGCGACAAGGGAGTGCTCCAACCTCCCCCAACTCAGAACCTGCAAATGATGAGGTCTGAGTTGCATGAGGAAGACCCTAATGTGAACATTGTGTTGAAAAAAACAACAAGAAATGCTAAAAATAGAAGTACTAAAATTAGCACTACTATAAATAGCATTTCAAGATATATTCCAATTTTAGTTAGTCCCTAGACTAAAATTGTGAATTAAAATTTAAATTTGATCTTAGCAGTTGTTTGTAAAATTATTAATTAATTCATCTTGAGTTAATTAGTTGTATAAAATCAAACATGAAGTATATGTGAAGACATGCAACATTTTCTCCATTGATTGAGGAAATTATCCCTTGATTAAAGGAGATCAAGATGAGTTGTACTTTGAGTTGTAATTAGTTAGCTCAGTTAACTGAGTTAAGTCTAGTTAGATTAGTTAAAATAATTTGTTGAACTAATTGTGAGTTCAGTTAGTTAATGCATGCATGCATGTAGCTACTGCACTTCAGATAACTGAATATTCTCTCATAAATAACTCATGCATGTCAGTTCAGACAGAGACCAAGTTGAGATTAGATGATGGGACAATGTACTATCAGTTGCAGGAATATTCCATGGAGGATATCTCTTGCATGCAAAAGGAATTCATTCCTTGGATATTGTGCAGTTACTTTTGGGTTTGATGAGTGTGTGATGAGGCCAATTCACACAGCTGGTAGCATTGGACCCCAAGGAAATCTGTGCAAGGAAATAGGAGGCTTGGAGGGTTGAGGGAAGTCATATCTTGTGTCTATTCAGTCTGTGAGCTATATTGTTGGATTGTACTGAGAGCATGATAGCTTGTGAGTTGATGCTTTGTGTAATTTGAACATATTTCCACTTGTATGATAATACAAAGAATAGGGTTTTTAGTGGAGGCTTTCCCTAGAGTATTATTCTATGTTCATGTGTGATTGATTTCTCATTCTCAGTTATATGTGTTCTATTTGATCTTGCTCATAGTCGATTAAGCTTCCGCAAGTTTGTTGTAGAAGTAGATCTTGTATTTTGCTTTAGTATATTGCATAATCTGTTGATCTACAGTGGGAATTTCTACATGGTATTAGAGCAAAGGTCATCAATGTGAAGAACAATATACAAAGAAGGGAGAAGTCTGAAGTTTCAAGTTCCTGATTATAGTATTCAAATTCTTATCACATCTCAAATTTCACCAATGGTGTTCAGCGGTTTAAGACTCAAGTATGCCCTTGATGGTAGCTTGAATTATATAGCCTGGAAGAATCGCATGGAAGAAGTATTAGAGGACAATGGTCTAAAGGACTTCATTAATCAAGAAGTCCCCAAGCCAGCAGTGGCTAATGCTATAGAATTAGCGGAATGGAAGAAATGTGTGGCTAGAGCGAGGAGAATCCTCTTGGAGGGAGTTTGAGACCACATTGTCTCAAGCCTCCATGGGAAGGAGACACTGTTTTCAATGTGGAAAACATTGAAAGACCTATATTAGAACAAAAATGATCAAAGGAAGCTGGTGCTGAAAGACAAGCTTTGGAAAATCAAGTGTGAAAAGGGCGAGACGATCTGTACATATCTGAACAAGCTCACCACCTACAGGGATGAGCTTGGAAGTGTAGGGATCACGATAGTCGATGATGACATGGTGAGTCTTGGTCTCCTCGGTGTTCCTAAGACCTAGCATATCTACCAAGACTCGGTTAATGGAAGAGAGAAACTGCCAGATTGGGAACAACTTTGGTCAGATCTGACGCAAGAGGAGATAAGAAGAAGCACTAGAGATGGATCTTCATCAAAAAAAGATGATGAATAAAATCTAGCCTTAGCGAGTAAGGTGAGGAAAGGGAAAGGGAAGGCATCCCATCCCAAATCCAGTTCTTGCCATGGTAGGAAGAACTTTGACAAATAGAAAGTGCAATGCTTTCATTGTCATGAGGTGGGCCATTATGCTACGAATTCTCCACAGAAGAAATCCAATAAGGGATCCTTGAAGGGATCAGACGGTGAGGCACTGGCCTCACAATTTGAGTTGGATTTCTCTCTCATCACATGCATGGTTTCATCCATGATGGGATGTGTTTGGTACTTGGAAAGTGGAACCTCTTTCCACATGTCCAGCGACAAGAATCTTTTCAATACCCTGGAGGAGAAGGATCTCCAGATGCGGATTGAGATGGGCGATGGTGGAAAGTACCATGTTTCAGGTGAAGGTATGATTGTGTTTTAGAGGGAACATGGAGCTCCTCTCACCCTGACTGATGTAAAGTATGTATGCGGTTTGAAGAAGAATCTTGTGTCTGTTGCTATGCTAGAAGATAAAGGCTATGATGTAGTCTTTAGTAAAGGAAAGGTAATCCTGAGGCATATCGGTACTGGACAGACCAAGAGGATTGAGATTCGAGTAAAGAATCTCTACAAGATAGAGGTAGAAAACTATGCTGCATTGAGTTCCAAAGCAGAGGTGGTGCAAAGCCAAGATGTTGGCAAGCTATGGCATAGAAGATTGGGCCACTTGCACCATGGGGCCTTGAAGATCATGCAGTAGATTTCTACTGGACTTCCCAAGGGAAAACTGGAGCAAATGGATACATGCAAAGGTTGTACCTTGGGTAAGTATGTGAAATATTACTTTCAGGATCGAGACAGTAGAGCTGGAGCAATCCTGGAGTGAGTTCACATAGATGTTTGTGGACCATTCTCTATAGCCTCCACCGCTAAACAAAGGTACTATGTTATTTTTATTGATGATTTTTCTCATAGATGCTAGATCTAATTTATGAAAAGGAAGGATCATACCTTCTTGAGGTTTTGTGAGTTTAAAGCCTTGGCAAAGAAAGAATCTGGAAAGAAAATAAAAGCCTTGCGTAGTGACAATGGTGGAGAGTATGTCTCCCAATAGTTTAAGGACTTTTGCACTGTAGAAGGAATTAAACGAGAGTTGATGACACCCCATAACCCACAACAGAATGGGGTGGCCGAAAGGAAGAACAAATCGATTGTGGGAGCATCTCGAGCAATGTTGCATGACCAACGCCTACCACTTCATTTGTGGGCTGAGGCATGCAACACAATAGTATACTTGTAGAACAGAAGCCTGCACCATATACTGGGGATGAAGACACCTATGGAGGCCTTTTTTGAGAAGCGACCAAATGTGAGTCACTTCAGGATCTTTGGATCATCAATTTATTGCCATGTGACCAAAGATGCCCGGAGGAAGCTAGATCCAACCGCTGAGTTGGGGATACTTGTGGGGTACACTGATATAGCCCACAACTATCGGGTGTACCTACTTACCAGTCAGAGGACAGTGGTACGCATAGATCTGAAGTTCGATGAACAGAAATCCATGTGAGTATCACTTGAGAGGGAGCTCAAGTTGCATGTAGAGGAGGAACTTTCAGTTCCTAAGGAGGAGAAGCCTAAGATTGATGCGGAGAAGCCACATGCAGAGGATCTAGGAGTGGAGACATCCACTCATACTGAATCTTCTAGAGATGGGTAGAAACACTCAAGGGAAGCTGACAGGTTGATGATGGATGCGCGAGAGAATGTGCGACAACCATCTTCTCATCACAGATAGAGGAGGTCACCCAAGTGGTACACTAGTTACATGGCCTTGGTTGGGGAGTATCTAGAGACCGAACCTTCTTCATTTGAGGAGGTAGTGCAACAACCAGTCTGGGTTGATGCAATGGTATAGGAGTATGACTCTATCATTCGAAACAGTGTGTGGCATGTTGTCCCAAGACCTCAGGACAAGTCAGTGGTGAGTTCCAGATGGCTTTACAAGGTAAAGCAAGTAGATGATGCTAGTGTTGAGAAACATAAGGCAAGGTTTGTTGCCTATGGTTTCTCACAGGTCGAGGGGATTGACTACGATGAGACCTTTGCTCCCGTAGCAAGGTACTCATCTATTAGATCGATGTTGGCACTATCAGATCAGATGGGTTGGAAGATCCATTAGATGGATGTGAATATCACGTTCGTCAATGGGAATATTGAGGAAGAGGTGAACATTGAGCATCCAGAAGGTTTTGAGACCTTCGATCATGAGTCACATGTGTGCCAACTCACGAGGGCTTTGTATGGGCTAAAGCAAGCACCTCGTGCTTGGTACACCAGGATCAACATCTATTTCACTGGGTTGGGCTTCACTAAGAGTGAAGCAGATGCGAACCTTTACCACATCATGGTAAAATGTAAGCCATTGATTATTGTTCTTTATGTGGATGATCTGATTTTGATAGGTGATGATCAGTTGATCAAGTCTTGCAAGGGGGACCTTGAAAGAGAGTTCAAGATGAAAGACATGGGTCTTATACACTACTTTCTAGGCAAGGAAGTGTGGTAGAAAGATGGTGAAGTATTTGTGTCTCAAGGCAAGTATGCCAATGAGATACTCAGGCACTTCCACATGGAGAAGTGCAAGACCATGAAAACTCCTCTAGCTAGGAACTAGAGGAAGGAGGATGCTATTTTAGGTGAGGTAGTAGCTACTACTGTTTATCGGCAGCTTGTGGGTTCACTGATGTATCTAGTGCACACACAACTAGACTTATGCTTTGCGGTGAACCAACTGAGTCAAGCTATGGTTCAGCCTACCAAGTTGTTTTGAAAGGCAGCGAAGCATGTGCTGAGATACCTTAGAGGCACATCTCAGTATGGATTGTTGTACAAACGGATAGAGGGAGTGAAACTTTATGGATTCATAGATGCAGATTGGGAAAGGAGTCCATCTGACTGGAAAAGCACTTATGTGTTAGAAAATTATATATTATAGAGCAATTGAACACATAAAATATTGCAGAAATATAAACATAGAAAACGCATAAAACAAGAGAGACATAGATATACATGGTTCACCCAGTTTGGGTTATGTCCAGTTCGAACAACTAGTCCTTCCTTTCTATTATCCAGCAAAATGAAGAGACACAACCTACAACAGATCCGCTGTAATATCCTCTTTTTTCTCTCACAGTCTCACCTCTTTGTTTCTCGCTCGGAGAATACACATCTATTACACAGCCTCAAATACAATGCCCTCATACATAGAGAGGGGTTGCCTTCTAGGGAAAAAAACCATAAACTAAACATAAGTTCTACCATCATATCATCCGCCTAATGAATGGCCCAGATTGACTAGAAATTACTATACTTTTACAAGGCAATTTTACATCTATTTTTAGCTTTGGGGGCACTGCCCCCGAATCCCCGCCGGGGGACTGCTGGCCCCCGACCCCCACAGGGGGGAAAAGTCCCCCCCGCACCCCCCCGCATGGAGGGGTGTACAAACTTCTTGAGGTATACATCTGGCTGAAACAAAGACCTCTGAACAATCATGCTGCACACTCAACATTCTTGAGGAATATTCAACCTTGGTTCAGTGGAAATTTCCTAGTACAGTAGGAAACAAAGGTCAGTTTCACTTAGCTCAGCAGAGGCTAAATAAATGGCTGTCAGTAAGGCAGCATGTGAGGCCATTTGGATGTGGAAGATTCTAGTGGGATTGTTTGGTCAAAGGATGGATCCAACTGTGATCTACTGTGATAATCAAAGTTGTATCAAACTCTCTGAGAATCCAGTTTTTCATTACAGGTCCAAGCACATTGATATCCGGCATCACCATCTTCGAGACTATGTGGTCAAGAGGATCATGTTGTTGCTATATGTTTCGACCAAGGAACATGATGCAGATATTTTGACTAAAGCATTGTCAAAATGCAAGTTCGAGTTCCACAGAGACAGGATTGGGGTGATCGATAATCCCTTTCTTGTTGAGAGGGAGTGTTGAAAATAGCAACAAGAAATGCCAGAAATATAAGTGCTAAAATTAGCACTACTATAAATAGCATTTCGGGATACATTCCAATTTTAGTTAGTCCCTAAACTAAAATTGTGAATTAAAATTCGAATTTGATCTTAGCAGTTGTTTGTAAAATTATTAATTAATTCATCTTGAGTTAATTCGTTGTAGAAAATCAAACATGAAGTCTATCTGAAGACATGCAACATTTCTCCATTGATTGAGGAAGTTATCCCTTGATTAAAGGAGATTAGGATGATTTTTACTTTGAGTGTTAATTAGTTAGCTCAGTTAACTGAATTAAGTCCAGTTATATTAGTTCAAATAGTTTGTTGAACTAATTGTGAGTTCAATTAGTTAATGTATGCATGCATGTAACTACTGCACTTCAGATAACTAAATATTCTCTCATAAATAACTCATGCATTTCAGTTCAGACAGAGACCCAGTTGAGATTAGATGATGGAACAATGTACTATCAGTTGCAGGAACATTCCATGGAGGATATCTCTTGCATGCAGAAGGAATTCATTCCTTGGAGATTGTGTAGTTACTTTTGGGTTTGATGAGTGTGTGATGAGGCCAATTCACACAACTAGCAGCATTGGACCCCAAGGAAATAGGAGGCTAGGAGGGCTGAGGGAAGACACATATTGTGTCTATTTAGTCTGAGCTATATTGTTGGATTTTACTAAGAGCAGGATAGCTTGTGAGCTAATTCTTTGTGTAATATGAACATATTTCCACTTGTATGATAATACAGAGATCGAGGTTTTTAGCTGAGGCTTTCCCTACAGTATTCTTCTGTGTTCATGTGTGATTTATTTCTCATTCTTAGTTATATGTGTTCTATTTTATCTCGCTCATAATCGATTAAGCTTCTGCAAGTTTGTTGTAGAAGTAGATCTTGTATTTTGCTTTAGTATATTGCATAATATGTTGATCTACAGTGGGAATTTCTACACATTGTGCTCTAAAATGGAATTACGACATGAGATGATAAAGGAAAATAGCCTAAAGATAGTAGTTGGGTTTGCACGGCTCTGATGAAGGAACCAGAGTTTGATTTGGAGTGTGCTAATGAAACCTTCATGGAAGCTAGGAAGAGCTTTATTGATGCCTCCACTTCAAGAAGTAAAGACAAACCAGAGCCAGAAATGGACCCATCAATGCTCACGACGTTCCTAGTAACATGCATGAAGCTATTGTGCAACAATAAGGATATAAAGGGATTACAAGAACTCATTAATAGATGCGTTGGGACCATGCCAGGAGAATCGTGCGTAGTCCAGAAGATTGGAAAGCATGCGACAAGGATGGGAAGAGAATTGAGGTTGACCGCGCATATTGGAGAATATGAGATGGACCGGGTAATTCCAGACCTAGGGTCGGACATGAACGTTCTGTCGAAGCAGACATGGGAGAGCATGGGAAGGCCTATGCTGCAATGGTCTCCTATTCAGCTACGAATGGCGAACCAAGAAAAGATAATACCCATGGGGAGATTGTAGGGAATCACCGTGGATATTGAAGGGGCAAGTGCACTAGCAGACTTTGAAGTAATAGAGATTGTTGATGACAACAATCCCTACCCCACACTATTAGGAATCAATTGGGCCACTAACATGAATGGGGTGATAAATCTAAAGAAGCGCAAAATGATTTTTGAGAAAAAGTCTTTGTGCATAGTCGTACCTTTGGACCCTGTTGAGGGATCACACTACACTGAGCTAGTGAAAAACTATTAAAGCGACGATGACTTGGACTGCATCTACAAGATAACTGCGCGAGAGCAAGACTGGGTAAATCCCACCGCAGATGGACAAATCTCATGGGAGCGCAAAAGCTCCTGTACATCAGATTCAGATGAAGAGATAGAGCGATGGTAGAACCGGTTACATGAGGTAACCACACTGAACTGCAACATGATGACAAGATCACTGGGCTGCATATTGATGGAAGTAAGGGATCTTCCTACTTATGATGGGTTAAGTGATCTAGATGCTTTCCTGAAAAAATTTGAAAAAGAGGTGTTGGAACAACAACGTTTCGAGGCTTTGAAATGGGTACTACGCGTTACGCCCGCGAGGTGGTGGGGTGTGCACCAAGGAAGCTTTGAGGACTGGCGCGAATGTAGGAGGATGATGTGCATGCATTTTGGGAAGCCTCGGATGCATCTAAAAGGAAAATATAATGTATGGGATGGTCCACGTGCACATCTGTCTAGGTGGGTATAGGCATATGGTAAACAACTTGAATGGATGCACATGGACTTCGCATTCGGGAACACGGTCAGTAAGCATGTGTTGGCGAGGAAATTTCATGAATGGACCCTCCAGTTGGGATGATTAAGTGTGGAAAGAATGAGTGAGCAGAAGGTTACCCACGCAGAAGCCTTTAACAAAGTGTGCGAAGCACTAAACAAGGTATATAATCCGTAATGGAGTGATTGGGATCTATGCGTACTAGCAGTTGGCTTATAGGACAACGTGCAAGAAACTGATGGGACAGACACCTTTCTAGTGGGCCTATGGAGCAAACATTGTAGTCCCAATAGAGTATAATATGCCTATTCCGTGCATAGTAATACCAGTAGTTATGACGGTTCACGGAGCCTTGGAAGAAGGAATAGCATAGATGAACGTAGAAGAACGCTTGGGACCTAAGGAAGAAATCCAATAGGGTGATCTTAGGCTCCAAGAACTCATGAAAGAAAGAGTGTGGTTAAGGGAGAAAAGTGCTCTGGTGGAAGCAGAAGTCAAGAAGCTTGAGGAAGAAATAAAGAAGGATTTTCTCGATAAGAGAACCAGGGAGATAAAACAGGGTGTGCACGATTACATTAACAAATTTGGGGACTACCGCCAAGAGTTGATCAACTTGATGACTTGGATTGGACCGTATATTTCTAGAGGGATCACCCATGGTGGCGCAATGCAGATGATAAAGTGTGTGACACAGACAGTAAAATAAAAGGTGGATTTTTTCCAGGAAAAGTGATGGATGACTAATTGAAATCCTATATAGGTGGTGCGACCACCTAACTAGCTGTGGGAAGCACAGTCTTAGCACTCCAGGAAGTTGAAAGGAGATGCGGGACTATAAAATACTCTACCTGAGAGCTGTGTGATGCTGTGACTGTGCACAGGAGCAAAGTGTCACAAGGTCTGCGACTACGCAAGGGTGGTTGTGCTGCCGTGCGGATTGGCTAGAAAGTGACAGTTGTAGTCACTATTCACGATGTGATGCTTGACCTAAGACCAAATGGAGTGGGTGGATGGAATTTAAGATGAGATTTATGGGAAAAATTTGGGAAAATATGCCACCAAAGGAGCACTAATGGACTGGATTTGGGGGGAACTGTCGAATTCAAATTCAAAAGGCACTATAAATTGCAAAGGGATGCCCAATAAACAACGCTTGGTCATTTGTGAATTGAGCTGTCGTGTGCCCCGCATATTCCAAGTCGAGACTTGTTTGTCCTGTGGAGAGTGTTGTTTGAGCACTTGATTGAGCAGTTGAGATATTTTTGGTCAAACAAGATGGCAACATCTGAAGCAGCGAGGGAAATCACAGAAATGACTGCTGAAGAAGCCGTGTAGGCTAGGACAGTAGAAGATTCCCCTGAGAGCATCAGGATTGTTGCTGACATCCCTAAATCATTGTAGGATGGGATTACTGTAGAACTGCGGGCTAGGGAGAGCCACGTGCTTGAGGTGTTGAGGGAACCGAGGATCAATATGGAGCAATTGAGCTTGCAGCGCGACAAGGTTGTGTCTCAGAACAAGCAGATGGTACAGGTAATTGAAGAAGCCTTCCAGATGGTCCCTAAGCTAGCCATCCTAGCATAAGCACTAGAAGAGGCACACATCCAAAGATTAGCAGTAGGGGTGCGCCAGGTGCAAGAAGAAATGGCCAAGGTTCAACTAGAGCTGAACCTTCAGATAGAAGAGCTGCGGTTGAAGGTGAAACCTTCAACTCTTCCAGTGGTAAGGAAACAGCGTGCTAGCACCATTACATCGAGGATGGAGGAGATCAGCACTTTAGTGAGGGACTGCACCAAAATGTTGGAAGAATCATTCATGATCCTCACCAATCTGTAGGAGGACTCGAACATACAATGCTTAGAAATAGAGGCGAGTGAGCTACAATAGCAGTATGACAATGTCAAAGGGACCGTACAGATGGTGACCCTCACACAGAGGCTCATGCAAATGCAACAGTCCAAAGCGCTTAAGGAGCAAGTAGACGCAGCGTGACATAGAGAAGTGGTTTTGAAGGCATGTGTTTAGCCTTGGATCGACGAGGCCTTCATAATCACCCCAATAATTGAAGGCAAGCTTGCACAGATGCAGGGGACGCAAGAACAGATACAAGGGAGCAGTTCTGACACTGCAGTCTTAGAACTACACATATAGGAGATACAACAAGCAGCCGCTCAGTGCGTTGCCAACCTTGTAGCAGTCCGAGCAGAGTTGGGATATCTCCACACAAAGATCTCCACACTGATAGAGTGACTTGAGGGTGAGTCATAATGTTTCTGTTGGGGGCCTATTGGGCATGGGATCCCCCCAAGGCAAGTTTTGGGGCTTAAAGCCCAAGTTTTGACTAAGTCCAATGTAAAAACTCCACGATTTATGGGCATGGAGCACGAAGATGGTAAATGAGTTAGAGGGTTGTCCTTCCTCATTTTTGTAATGTAATGTTGGTCTGAGAGATCAACCCATGGTCCACAGACCATGGGATTGTATAAATAGAGCGAGGCTCTAAGTGTAAAGGGAAGGATCCGAGAGGAATGAATCAATGGGAGATCTAATGAGGAAGCATTGAGTCTAAGTGTAGAGTTGTGTCCTTGGGTCATAGAGTAGGAGAAGGCTCTGCAACTGAGTGCGCAGACTCCTGCAGCTGAGTGCACAGGGTGGGTTGAGTTTGTAACTGATTGAAGCATTAATAAAATAAGTTTTACAATATTTCTGTGTATCATTTCCTGTTTTATGCATTGAAGTATATTGGGTATGAATTGTAAGTTTACTGTTTATTTTTTGTGCGAACTTATATGAATGTGCTAAATAAGTGAATATAATATAAGGTATATGTCTACATGAAGATAACTAACTGGTATAAGAAGATACGTAAGATCTATGGTGTGACATGGGGAGATAGCGCAGATCACTGCTCTAACAGGGCGAAGGCCCCATAACCCCTGGTTAGGGGTGCACGAAGACGAATTTAACAAGGGCACGAATGTCTGGCAAGCCAGGAAAGTGCACATAGTAATTTATGTGAAGGTATTCACAGTTGGAATAAATCAACCCCTCGGACATCTCAAGGGTGCAGAAACCTAGTTCCAGCATCCCCCCATACTGCTCGGAGTGAGACCTTAGTCTGCACTCCATGGACTGTTGTCGAAAGGGCTAGTAGTACAGAGATTTGTTTGGCTAATCAACTGTGAACCTAGGTCAGGCCCCAACAAGCCAACACCAAGTTCCACTGAATAAGAGGATTTTCCCTTTAATAAGCTCTTCAATTGCTTGTGATGGCCTGTCATGTGCCTAGATGCACCACTATCAATTACCCAAATGTTCTCGTCTTAAAATGTGCCAATGAGTGTCGATAAGAGACCTTCATCCTTTTCTTTATTTACTTCCTTCTTTGTAGAGAATAAGTGACTCCATGCTTCCTTGATATTTTTCTTGAGATAGATTTCTACCTTTAAACACTTCTTGATGAACTTCTTCAATGTGTTGGAGATCTTCATGATTCCCTTATCCAACCTTAGCTTTTATACCATGTTGAGAATTTAATTAGGCAATTATTATGATTAATTCTCTTTACTTTGATAAATGCTTGTGGTTCCTTTTTAATTATTAACTTTGTTCCTTATTATTATATGTGTGAAGCAAAAAAAAACTACCAAAACAAAAATAACAATGACATGGTATATAGGCTGCAAGTTAGGGAAAAACGTCTCCTCTTGAGTGGAAGACCCTTAAATATCTTCTCTTCCTTATAGATTCTTCAATTAACAAATTACAAGACCTTAATACTAAGACCAATACCCTCCAAGATCAAGACCAACCTCTTTGAGTGATGTGCCAACATTGATCTAGTCAAACCTAGTCAAATATCTTCCAGTAGCACCTTCTCGACCTTCCATTGCAAGATTTCTGGCCACTTACCTCATATCTAAAATTTCGGCCCCCAGTAACTATTGCTTCCACACGTGGGAACTTTGATCTTCTTCTAGAGCCCTCCTCCGACCTTTGCTTTCCTTTCCTTGACATATGGATATTGAGAGAGACCCTTGGTGACCTTCGCTTGACCTCTTTGCCTCCTTTCCTCTAAGATCGAACTTGTATAAGGATGCCCTAGGTCAATGCAAAAACCATAGTCCTCTCTATCATGTGTGAGAGAAAGATAGCCCAAACACAAAACTTCTTTGTCCTTCTTCTCATTCCCTCCTTCTTCTTATTCCTTCGCTAGAATGAGAGATGAGTGAGTGTCTCCAAAGAGGATGAGTCCTATTATATATATACGCTTCTTGAAGGGTGGATGTGGCTCTTCCTTTAGGTTGACTTGGTCTTGGAGGGTACTCTAACACTTTCAAAGACAAAATAATTTTTATTTGCAAGTTACAATGTTCCTAGTGGGGTCTTTGACTTATGACAATGACTCTTCTGACTTCTTGACCTACAACAAACCCTATAAGCACTTAATGGGTGCTTGACCTATAAAATAAAAGAACTTGAGCATGAAATGCATGCTCCAATAGCAATAATAATAATAATAATAATTTTATTTTATTTCATAATTTATAAGAATAAAAAATACATTTCATACTTATGAAGACTGAACCTATTTACACATTTTTGCAACTCTTGAAATGCTGCTACATTTGTCTCCCCTTTCAAGTCACATACATTCCTTGTTTTTGTTGTGATCCATGATCAGAGCATGTGTGCATGTTTCAAAGCATGGCTGTAAAGTGACCCATGGAACCAATTTACACCTGCTATGTTGAGCTCTAACTGATCCAAGGGCATAGTTTGTTGGTTATGTGGTCATTTTTAGACCAAGTGTGCCCAATGTGTAGGATTTTGGTGTGGTCAACATAAAACATGAGCGACCATTTTGGAGTAGTGCACGATAAGTGTTGGAGCATGCACAACGATTGGAGCATATGCCAAAGCTAGCTAGCATGAAAGGAAAAGTTGTGTCGCGACAAGTGTTGTGTGGAGATAGTGTGGAACAAGCTTTGAAGACTTGAACAAATTTATTATTTTGTATTTTCATTGTTTCATTCCCACACTGATCATCGTAAAAGATGCATCTTCACCCTCTTGAATCTATTATAGGGGGGGAATACTGAGTTGACGGGTATCATTCTAGCCCTGAATCACACTGCTTAATTAAATGTCACCTCTCTTGAAAATAATTTTCTGAAACTATTTTCCAATGAATTGAGGTTGATTTTCAATGCTTGTGAGGTTTTGATTCACAATTGAAGGAACTTATTTTCCACAGCTTTATTGGTATCTTTCTACTCATATTATAATTGTAACTATTTAGCAGTGGGAGATATTTATCATTTTATGTGTTTATAAGTGTTTTTTTTGTGAAATGGATCGAATGGGTGATGAATTAGAATTACTGAATACTCTAAGACATTCCATTGTTGATGGGATGGTAAACATCAACAAGGACATTCTTTTTTACATCTGTATATGTCTACAAAATGCATATGACAAGATTTATTTTTTTCAACTAGAATCTTAGTTTCAGCAAGATGAGCTTCAACAAAAGAGTTTTCATTTTGAACTATTCTTTGTTCAAAATAATCCTCTATTTGAGTTTGAGCCTAACTCCCATAAACAATCAAAAACTAATCAAATCAGTGAGGTTGAGGTTGATTGAGTGCCTAGTGTAAGAGCAAATTTGCATGTAGATGCAGAAGTTTAGGCTACACTTCCCAAACCCATCATCAGACCTTGGGAAGAGCGTATCAACAACAAGAAAACAACCAAACTTTGATATAACAAGGATGCGTCTTATTACAACCCAAACTATTATAATCCCATTCAGTTTCAAAGTGTTTGGTTTCTTCAAGGAAGTTCATCTTCACCTATTTAGGATCTTGTTCCTTATCCACTTCACAGTATATTGTCAAATGGAAACACTGTAATCGAGTTGGCCATGTGAATGATCACTGTTTTGATCTTCACCCATGTGAGAATTGTCATAAAAATCCTCATCATTCAAATAGATGCTATAGAAACAAGCCTATAGCAAGAATGAAGATTCAAATTGGATGGCTCGTTTCTTGGAAATGGGCTTCAACAACCAAGAAGATATTTCGGTCATACAACAAAATTTGTTCTCGAGTATTGACATGTATTACAGTTGAAATTACTTCATCTTCTCACCTTGTATCTGACAGGGGGGGATTAATGGTCATCTACAAGATTGAAAGATACATCAAGTGAGACTGAGCCATAACCTGAGCCTACTACATGAGTCTAGAGCCAAAGTCATCCATACCCAGATTTAGAGTTGTAGCCAGAGCAGCCCATGAGCATGCACTTTGGTTAGTGGAATTTCTTAAACCACTGTAGGTTGAGACCTCAATGGTCTCCCTTTTCAAGAATATCAAGGAGCACTTCGACCAATAGAAGCCTTCAACTTCTAGCCAGATTCATAATTATTCTAGAGTTCGTTGAGACCTCGATGGTCTCTTGCCTCATTTGGGTTTGTGGTATTCCTTAAAAATTACCTTTTAAATCATTAGGGAGAACTTCCTCTAGAAAAATACTTCAACTTATAGCCATATTTGGAACTCTTCCAGGATATTCTCTAAGCAGTCCATTGTTGATGATCATCCTTAAACCACCACCAGTTGAGACCTTGAGTTCTCCCACCTTATACCATCATTTTAGAGAGCACAGTCAACCCACTGTTTCCATGTAATGTTTTCATTGTTTGTATTTCAAATCTCTTCTTGGACTCATATATACCCCTTCAGATTAAGGGAGGGAATGTTGGACACTTAATCTAGTAAGGGATTTGGGTGTGAAATATGAATAATCATTGGAGTCCAAGAGACCACTTTGTATATGAAATCCAAGGGTCATTAAACATTGTATAAAAATGTATATCATTGTGAATAATATGCATTCAATAATTATCCCAATTCTTCCTACCACTTTTTTGTACTCTATCATATAATATTATAAATAATAAAAATATATTATTACAATTTGGGGTGTAACCAAATATTTTAAAGGAAACCTTTAAAATTGTTAATGGTCTCACATTTATAATGAATAAATACTAAGTGTCATGGTTAAACTAAATTTTAACATATATGATTAAGAAAGACCCAAAGAACATTATTGTTTACAAGTAAGAAAAGAAATGAAATGAAATGAGAGACACACATAACACTGTTATTTCAAAACCTAAAAGAGCTTGATTTAATAGTGCAAAAATTAAGAGGATGGAACTAGAGGCTTAATTATTGTGAACGGGTATTAATATTTCTCTGTTTTTTTTCCCTTTCTATGTTTATTTGATCAAACATTATTTTCCCAAGGTTTTATTAAGGTAAATGAAAAAAAATGATCCAAGTTCAAGTTCACAGCATCTCTTCATTCCCCAAAATAAAATTTCAATTACATTATCTGCATTAAGAGGATTACAATAAAGACTTGTCTACATTCCTAACCTCGATGGAGGGAATAGGCATCTATTGAAGTAAGTAACATGAAGTGGTACCATGCTCTTGTGATGTTTTTTGGAAACTAGTTTTAATCTTTGTTAAATGCGTCTTCAATAGAAAATGTCATTCCTTAGGTTTGGACTTATTTCTTTTGCATTTGAAGATTATATTTTTATAATTTAATATGTTCATTAAAAAAACTACAACGGAAAGATCTTATTTTGTATATCATGGTTAATATTTATCTCATTACATATTTTGGAGCATAAATAAAGAGGTTCAAATTAAATCATTATAAGTATTCCTTAATAACTTTATGAATAACATTCTTAATATTTATTTCTTAATGGGGGAATTTAATTGGTGATCATTGTGATATGTTGTGTAAACTAAGAGATCCAATATTCATAACCCCTCGAAGTAACCTAGTCTACGGAGAAGAGGAGTTTCGTAGTCCCTAAAGGTATAGTGGTAGCGACCAAAATCAACCTAATGTCACGCAAATATGAACCCAACCTAGTTGTTGATTCCTATAATATATATATATATATATATTAATATATATATATATATATATATATATATATATATATATATATATATATATATATATATTATATATAAAGACTACTTTTGATGCCACACATGGATAGGTAGGGTTAAGATATATAAACAATGGCATGATAAATAGACTCACTCTATGCTATAGTGATTAATGCGCGGGTGTTTGGTGATGTAGGAACCCTCAAGGATCTTCCTAGGATCCTTGGGAGACAGTCAAATTAGCTATAGCTATCACAAATATACATGCATATCTATGCTTAACAAATGAATATAAAAGCAAGAAGGACTTATTACCTCGAGTCTTAGTGTGGTGTTGCTGGAGAGCACAATATAGCTAGGCAAAAGACCCCTGAGCCAGCTCCAGATCAAAACCTGCACATAGAAAAGACAAGTGTAATATCACAAAGTAAAACCTTGATAAACGATGCATGAACATATAAATATATCTAGTTTCATATATCTAAGCCACTCATGCTAACGACATTGAATAAATATATAAACAAGTTATACTACCAACATCTTGGAGTGAACAACACAATTTCAGTTCTCTATTGATGTAGAAAGAGTGATTACAAACATCAGTTATATTAGCCTTCCCTTACCCCTCCAGCTCCTCTCTCTCTCTCTCTCCCTTCTTAACTTCTTCTGATGCCTTAGTCTACGACTCTGCTCAACTATCAAAAAGGAAATCCTTTCAAATGGTTTGACACCTTTCACAATGACCCTAGCCTTCCATATATAGCATGTGAGGATAGGGTTGCCAAGTCCTTCATGAGTTCCATTAGGTAAAAGCAGTGATGTTTCCATGCCTTTTTACTCTTTCCCATTTGCATACTCCATTAGGAATTAGTAATTCCCCCAATCAGGTCGAGTTTTGATGTTTCCCTACTTTTGTGAGCTGACATAGGAGACATGATTGTGATATTTTTCAATAAACTGATTCTCTTGACTCATAGAAGCTCATTAAGGTTCACTAACGCTCTTCTTGAGGTAACATACCGAGTTACTTTGGGCACTAACACACCCTTAACCTTGCTAGGAAGCTTTATAAAACAGGTTGCTAGTGTTAAGACAGTGTTAGCTTGACAACTAGGCCTATGAACTTGGTTAGTCCTTCAGTCATCATGTCTTTCTCCTCTGAGCTGATAAGGAGGTCATTTTCTTGTATAACAGATGCCCCCTAAAGTGTGAGATCAGAGGCTACGATTATGGATGAAATACTTTATATCTAATTGTACTTTTCTTTGGGAAAAAGAGAGAGAGGATCGGAGCTTCGGGCGGTACGAGAAACTCGATGCAACACATATATATAAAACAACTAAAATCATGTCTTGAGTTGGGCATTTCCACGCTCAGTAGCTATGTTAGAGTGATTTTCTCAGAAAAAGAGATATGACGATGTTGGCCACCGATAAGCACAATGTAGAACCTATGTCATAATAGGATCATTCTGATGAGTTGTCTCCAAAAAACAATAAACGCAACTTGGGAGAGGAAACAAGGCTGAGTGATGCAAGCATCTGCCCAAGGTCTTGATTTCCAATTCACTGCAACAACATAGATCAATACATGTGAATATAGGCATTGATGTCGAACATGCACGAAATCGTATGATTACTAGTCAATAATGGAGACCATTAATAGATGCGAGGATGGCCACCAATAATGGTGATGGTCTCCAAGATGCACAGTATAATCTAGCAAGTGTGAATACTGTTTTGTCATCGAACACTCGTAGAATCATTTATCCAGGAGCCGATAATGAAAACCCCTAACCATACACAAGGTGACCTACCATTGATGTCTTCAAGTACTAAAGAACTGAAGTGTTTCTGTGTCTTCTTCCTAATAGAGTGTTGAAGTCGACAGGAAGAGACTTGTCTAAAGGTAAGCAATAAGGTGTCCTACATCAGTTGACACGAAATGGGACAAGAATGATTGTTTTTTGAGGAATATTTGAGGATTGGGTCGAAGCAATAGAGGGCATGATGATAGGATATGCTTGATGGTTTGATGGAGGAAAAAAAAGATAAAGGTTTTCCCTTGAACAATGGAAGGCACGACAACGGTTTTAAACATGCAGCACTAGACTCATGAACACCAAAGAGTGTTAGGATACATAGATACAAGAACATTAGGGTATATAGGCTAAACTCATAGGATGGTAAGATTCATATTGAGAGACCACCACAAGGAAGGTTTATCTAAGGGAGTGCCATGTTCAAGGGAGTGACTGCTGCCAAAAAAATATTTTCACAATACGAAACAAAAAGAAATTGTATTTTCCACTTTCCCCTTATGATTAGTTTACTGAATCCAAATGGTTAAACTCATTGATATTTTCATGTTTTAAGAGTTTGAAAAGGATCGTAAAAAGAGTGACTTTATGCCCTATCTAATTAGTTTAATGAGTCAAGACAGGAAAGCTCATCGATCTTTTCATGTTTTAAGAGTCTGAAAAGGATCGTAAAAAGAGCGACTCTGTTCCTCATCTATGTAATATAATGAGTCGAGACGAGACAACTCAGTGGTCTTTTTATATTTTGAGAGTTTGAAAAGATCGTAAAGAATGACTCCAGGGTGGTCCCTTTATCATAATTTTTAACTGGGTGTGACAAAGGTTTAATAGTATACCTGGAACGATTCCTTTTCTGTGAGTTAATCTACTGAGTCTAGATAAAGAGAAACCTATGCTCAATAGATGTTTGCCTCATTTTGTTATGAGTACAAGGAGACAGAGTAAACGCGATATTTGTCGTGAAATTTTAATGAGTCATGCAACGACAAACTCAATAGACATTCATCAAATTTTAACGAGTCAAATGAAGAAAACTTGAGGTATCATTTTCAGTTTAGTGAGCAAGGAAAAAGAGGTAAAATAATTGCTCATTCCTTCTTTGTAGATTTAACGAGCCCGAAGAAGGGAAAAACTTGGGGATTTTTCGATTTAAGAGCAAGGAATAGTCCCAAAAAAGAAAGCGCTCATATCATCATCGTAAATGTTTAATGAGCCCAATGACGAAAACTCGGGGTTTTTTTTAATTTAACGAGTGATAAACGTTCCTAAAAAGAATGCTCAGAGCTTATTCATAATTTTTTAATGAGCCCGAAGAAGGAACTCGGGTTTTTTCAATTTTATGAGTGAGAAAAAATTCCCAAAAATAATTCTTAGTCGATCTTTTTCAGTTTAGTGAGCTAGAAAAGGAGGGAAAAAGAGTTGCTCAGACCTTTTTCGTAAGTGTTTAACAAGCCTGATGATGAAAAAATCAGGGATTTTTTAGTTTTAGAGCGAGAAAACATCCCATAAAAGAAAGCTCTCATTGAGAATCGAACATGGTCATTTCTGTCATTCAATCCTGAAAATTCTTTCATCAAAACATGAGCAATTTCTATTAATATGGGGTCATGGCGCATGATAAATATCATTGGAAATGGACTACTTCTACTTTAATGACTTCAATTAAGATAAATCATGTCTCCAAGCCTCCACTTTCACCATTCGCATCATTTGAGAGCTATGAGACTGTTTTGGAGCTAATGAGGAGCAGATTTTCCATGGACAATTATGGGAGATCTAGGTGACCATTTAACGTGCCGTCAGTCCCAAGTAGATGCCAAAACCCTAACTTTGCATTATTCAACCTTTTTTAGCTACTTTTGGGGTGTCTTTTTTGAGATCTGGGGAGCCCTAGATCACTAATTGCGCCTAACGCCCCCTTCCAGGCCTGTAAGGAGCACTAAATTCCCCTTACGACACGGGGGAGGGCATTAATCCTCCCTATGTGTCACTAGGGAAGGGCATTAATCCTCCCTATGTGTCACTAGGGGGGCGTTAGTGGATGAGGGGGCACCCCAAAACCCTAGACAGTGATTTAATGAGCTCTTTTGCCTAATTTGCAGTGATTTTTGGGTTGATTTATGCAGGTTCTGAGCCATTATGACTAGTCTATGGAGAGAGTGGGCCCATGACTAACAAGAATTACTGATGCAAAATGATCCAGCTTGCATACTTGCATTGCACCATTGTGGGTTCATGAAGTATGCTTAGTTGGACTTGATGAAAGGTCAGGAGAAACTTTTAAGCTAAATTATTCAGCACTGGGATGAACATGAACAAGTGTTCAGGATTGGGGATCATGAGTTGTCTATTGAACGAGATGATATATATTTTTTGACAGGTTTTTCGTGAAGAGGAGTGCGGGAAAACCTAACCGGTGGTAGGCCTGATGCCCGATCCACCCTAGAGCTAGTTCGATCTTACTGCATCCTTGAGAGTGGACTCATCAACAACATATTCCCTATAGAGAGGATTAGATCCAGATCTATGAAGGCCATTTCATGGATGATTGTGTGCTTGACAGGGTCGAAAAGTCCCCATGTTGCGACAAAGGCCCAACTGTTGCTTGTAATTGATTGTGTCTAGCCGTAGATATTCAACTAGTGTGAGGCAATGCTTTGTCAGTTGAAGGAAGAGTTTACCGCATGTAAGACTCTGACCTAACAGAGTATTGGGTATGGCACTCTCATTGTCTCCTTCATACTTGAGAGGGTGCCAGTTATGCGTCTGGGGATGAGCTCAAGTCCCCTCAATCTAAGGGAGGCTATATAGAGGTGATGGACATCGCTTGATCCTCGCACAGGAGGAGGACCTATCAGACATTTTTTTGAAGAAAATTTCTTTAAATGGCTTGGTGGCTAGATTGTGATGATTGACGATTATGCTTACAAGGGCATGGACTTCACAGGTGACCCTGACTTGATTTTGCCGCCTGGTACAAATTGGGGGCCTCAAGGTAAGAAGGATTTTGAGAGTACTTAAAGTATTTTTAATATTTTGAATGTTTATGTTATGTTTTTGTTGATTTTATGGGTGAACAAGTACTGACATGAAGAATTTTTCTGGACACAGATGTGGCACTGATGCATCTTGTAGGCAAGCCTTGCCAAGTGAGGTGAGGAGGCCAACTACCCGAAGGAGGGGGTGATTATGAGAGTCTTCACGAGGTTCTGATGAACCTGGAGGACTTTATCATGGGTGTGCCCCCCCTTCCTATGAGGGAGATACCCGCTGATATGCAATGACACACAGTTGGTGTGCTTGAGCGGTTTCTGGTTGCTCTTCAGAGGATAGATAGAGTATCTTTTCATGAGCAGTAAGCTCTATGAGAAGGCGCGTGGTATATCCAGCGGGTATTTATAGCTAGGCTTAGTAGCCATTTTGTACTTAAAACACCCAAGTTTTGGGAAATTTTCTGATGTAAAAGACTAGATTCAATATATATATATATATCT